>JAJKFI010000144.1:606626-629416 GCA_029204185.1 Lerista edwardsae
AGAGAGAGAGAGAGAGAGAGAGAGAGAGAGAGAGAGAGAGAGAGAGCGCAACTAGCTCAGTGTGAAGGGAAAGTGAAAGTGAGAAATTGTACTCAAGTGAAAGATAAGTCTAGGCTGCATTCCTATACACCAGGGTGTTTGGTTTTCCCCCACCCCCCAAGCTGTGGGTCTGGACCTGATTGTTGGTGGGCTGTGAAACTGAAACTAACAAGCTGATATCTGTCAAGGAAAATGTATTGAGCCTGATGGAAAGTGAAACCGTAAAATTGACAAGTAAAGGTTTACTAGACCTGTGCCCATTTCAAAGAGCAGGCCTGAAGGAATGCAACACCACCCAAAATGTCAACGAATGAAGGTCCACAAGAACCACTTGAGGAGGAGGACCCCACGCATTGGCAAAGTGCGGGCGCCCTTGGCAAGGTAGGTATTGTGTCCCCTTAAGTCGGCAGCATCCAGCCCCCAAGGAGGCCAGTGGTGGAGAGGCACACAGAAGTCTGCAGCTCCTTGCCCCCAAAGGGAAGCCAGGGAGAGGCAAGCAGAAGCCCCCCCCCCCAGGAGAACGCCATCAGCATTCTTCTTGAGGTCGGGTCCTGCAGGCTGGGGGGACGACAAAAAAACTCTTAAGAGGATTTTGCACCCCTCAGAATTTTGCAACCAGGGCAACTGCCCCTGTGCCACCCATGCGACACCACTGCCTCCCCCCTTCCCCCATGGACAAGGAAAACGAGCTTAGGCCTATGGAAAGTGAAACTGTGCTGAATGCACGCACTCGAACTGCACAAGTAGGCAAATGTGCCTCGGCTCTTATGGAAGGCCAGGTGAAGGGGGACACAAGGCTACCAGAGTGGTCCTGATCCGATCTATGTGGAGCTCAACAACTTTCTCCAAAAGGCATCCCAGCAGCATAGTAAAAAGGAGGGGGAACAAAACAGAGGCTTCAGCAAAAGTGACATTTTTTTTTTTAGTCTCATAGCTAGGCAGGTCCCAGCAATGTGTTATTTAAAAAAAGTGGGCCCCAGGGCTAAACTGTTTGGGAACCACTGCTATGCACACTTTTCTGGGAGTAAGCCCAACTGAACACAATGGGACCTTGCTTCTGAGCAGACACTCCAGCAGCTGGAGGAACACCACAGAGAATTGGCTACAGCACCAAAACTAGATGCAATGTGCACAGGCTGCTGGTTTGTTCGGAATACCAAGTCACAGGGTAACCCGGTCGCCAGAGTGGGAAGGATCAGGGACCGGGACGGCTATCCCTCCTGCTGGGAGCCCACCAAAAGGACTTCACCGCAAGTCCTGCCTCGTGAAGGAATGGGAGGGGATCCCCTAACTCTGGACCCCTGCTGCTGCCGCCGGAGAAGGCACACAAATCTGTCTCCCGACAGGGAGGAAGAGGCAGAGACAAAGCGGCTGAGTTTCCACAAAGCACTGAAGATTGGAAAATGCAAACAAATCAACATAGGGCTTTGGCAGGGGTTGATGGAGATAGACCCAGTGCCCAGAGATCAGAGCAAAACACACACACACACAAGGGAGACCCTCCACCATGATAGGCAAGACCACATGCAAGTCTTTCCCTCCACTCCAAGAACTGATCATAGAATCACAGAGTTGGAAGGGACCTACAAGGTCATCTAGTCCAACCCCCACCACCCTCCGCAACTCATCCAAACGAAAAGATGGGAGTGGAAAGAAAGGGTATGTGTGTCTGTCTGTCTGAGGTATAGAATCCCACATTCTTTCCTTATCTCTAAGCTGCTTCTGTTCACACAGCCATTGATTCTTCTCCACAGCTAGGAGAGAAAACTAAATCCTGAGTGGGGGCTGCCTTCCATCCTCACCTACCCCAACAACCTACCTCACCTTCGTTTTTTGTTTGTTTGTTTTTGGCTGCCCACTGCTGCATCGGTTGTCTCTCTCTGCCACCCAGCCTGCTCCAAGAAGGAAGGGTGCCCTCCAGGATCCTTCCCCGTCCTCGCTCCCCCAGGAACTGTTGCCATCGGGCTGTGTGCCCTTCACAATTCAGCCACAACCAACCAGCGTTTGGGAAGGAGAAGAGCCCGTCTTGTCTCTGTGTTTTTTGATACGAATTTCCACCTCTGCCGCCATCTGGCCACACTGCAAGCAGAGGCCCCCCGAGTTCCCTTTGGTTCACAAGGCCTCTCTGGACTTCTGGAGGGGGAGCAGGAGCTGATCTTGCCTCTTGGTGGCACGTGTCCGTCTGGAGTTTCATAGTATCTTGCAGGCTGGAATGCCCAAAAAGCCCCAGGAGGTGGGGCGGGGGCGCTAAAGAACAGCAGTAGGGCCAAAAAGGTTGTCCCTTTAACCACATTTTTGTACGATCGAGGACATGCATCTCGCAAATACACTGGCCAAAAACACAGCAAGTTCTAGCAGTTCTGAACGGCACCCAGACAAACATCTTCGACAGACAACCACTGCCAGCATATTCACTCTGTGTGCCTGCGTTAGGGTTCTTGAGAAGGAAAAAAGCCAGGAAGGGTCACACTGGGGAAGGAGGGGATGCCCCGCCACAGGCAAACTTCTTTCTGCTCACCCTGGATGAGCTCAGGAATGACCCGCGTTCTTCACATGAACAGAGAGGCCTCCGATCGCTTCCCAAGCAAGTCCAACCCATCTGACTGGGAAGGTGCCAACAGCATCCCTTTAGGCCAAGCGCTGGTTGGCAATGCCTACAGCTCCAGAAGATCCTTTGTGCAGGCACCAATCCCATCTGCACAACTCCACAAAGACGACAGGAAGAGCCATGACTCTGAGGGTGCAACCCTAACCAACTTTCCAGCCCCTAGGTAAGGGTAAAAACGTTCCCTTGCCTTGCGGAGGCCTCCGTGACTTGTATTCCACTGCAGGATGCAGCACACGCCCCAGTGGCACAGCTAGGTCAGGGCTGGAAAGGTGGTTATATCAGGACTGCGCCCCAAGTACAGTCATGTCAACCAAAGGATGCTCCAGCCATATCCACAGTTCTGACTGAGAACTGAGCGCAACGCCACCTCTCCCTCCCTGAATGGCTATCGAGGGAGGACTGCAACATCACCATTTGAAGGAATCGCACCCACCTGCACCATTGCCAGGGACACCTGCCTGTTCCCCGTGGGATGCTGCAGCCCCCAGAAAGGTGCGCTCAAGAGGGGAACATCACACTGATCCAACGGGGGACTGACCACCCACGGGCAAGTCCATTTTTTTCTCGCCCCACCTCCCCCCGCCACACACCCGTTCTCCTGGAAATGCAGGCGGCCTACGCACCACACAGCCGGTCGAGTCCACTTGGCGGTCCGGCACGCACTTGAAGTTGCGGGTGCAGCCCCCGTTGTTGCGCGAGCAGTCTCGGACCGGCCCGAAGGAGGAGAGCAGGTCGTTGATCGTTTCAAAGTAGGTGGACAGCATCGCTTCTTCCCTTGGAGAAGAAGAAAGAAACTGTTAAAGCAGTTGGGCAGGGCTTGAGAGGTGGGAGGTTAAAGCAGCGGCTGGTCTCAGAAGGAGTGTCAGGCCACCAGGAGCTACAAAACTCTCCCTGTTGGGTCTAGTGTACTTATCGGATGGTGCTCAACTACCTGGGCTGTTCCACTTGAAACTGCAGGTGGAATCCCACACATAACAATTAGTAGCACTTAGACGGCTAGCCTGCTAGGCAGGCTTCCTGACATGCTGTCTTTCCAGGAACAAGGAATTCAATCAATCAATCAATCAATCAATCAATCAATCAATCAATCAAATTGTATTTATATACCGCTTTTCAACACAAAGTTCACAGAGCGGTTTATAGGCAAATAGTAATAATAAAAAAGTTAAAAAGTTTAAACGTTAAATGCTCGCTATATTAAAAAGGACCCCATTATAAAACACCACAAGGGTACCCTGATAGCCCAGAGGTAAGGGAAATGTCTCACTGACACCCAGATCTGCATATTGTGAAAAGAAGAAAAAAAGGAAAAGAAAAATACAGTACCGTCCAGTTTAATCACCACTTGGAAACGTGCGTGCATGTCAGAATTTGCCCCAGTCACAGTGAAGGCAGGCTGCAGCTTACTTCTAGGACACGCTCCTCCCACACTGGAAATCAATCCACGTTCACGTGAATTCCAGTTCCCGTGGAAATCAAAACTATTGTGACGAGCCAGAATCTGCGGCAGCCTCGAATCAGTCTCCCAGTGGCCCTAAACTTAGCAGGAACCTCAATATAAAATTTGAGGGAAGCCAATAGGGCTCTGCAACATTTTGCAGGTAATCTCAAGGCCCCAGGCCCGATAGTGGCTTAGTCTTATGACCGATCTGGGAGATGTGGCCTCCATGATGCTTCCTGGGTGACCTTGGACCAGTCAATCTCTCAATCTCTCTCTCAGCCTCGCCTACCTCCCTCGCCTTGGGAGGACCAAGAGGACGGAAAGAACCACTAACACAACTTGGAGGGTGGCATTAAAATGTGGGAAAAAATACACAAAAAAACTACACATATGGCAGGAGAAGCTATCACTTGCTCAAAGCTACCTGACCATCCATGTGTAAGTCTGCCGTGATGCGTACTACAAAAGGAGATCATGCACAATGCTGGAGTAAAGCACGTCCCGCTCAGAGTTGGGGCCACTGGAGTTCACAGAGAAGACTGCAGGGACCAGGTGGGAGTCCTCAGGATGGGACAGACAGGTGTGTCCCTCTCTCACACAGTTTCTAAGCAGGTCATATCTCTCTCTCTCTCTCTCTCTCTCTCTCTGTGTGTGTGTGTGTGTGTGTGTGTATGAGTGAGGGAGGGCGGGCGGGGTAGGGAGGAATAGCATGTGCTTCTGTTTCTGAAATTTCCAGTCTCAGTTGGTCTGTGGCCAGAAATGGGACCTTTGGGGGAGGGGGGAGAGTAGCTTGCACTTTCAAGACAAGTGCCCAAAAGCATTCGAGATGCATTGTTTGGGGTGGGGAGAGATAAAAAGAGTTCTCTCTCACTCACTCACTCGCTCGCTCACTCACACACAGAGTTATAATGCTATTTGAAAGAAAACACCTATTATCCCTTTCTAGCCCCCCCCCCGTTCCAGCTCTTCCAAGTCAGATATCCTGGTGAAAAAAGAAAATGAAAAAAGAACACACACACACACACACACACACACAGAGAGAGAGAGAGAGGGGGGGGGAGAATTTATCACAGATGCCTGAAAGGATGTGATCCTGCCCTAAACGGGCAGCCATCTGGTTCAGAAGAATGGACCCAATTTGAGTTGCTTCTATGGCACTGGTAAGAGAGCAAGGGGAGAAGCGAGGGGAGGGTGGGGGGCCTGGGCTGAGTACAGGATTTCCATAAAAGCTGGAGAAGCGAAAGCGTCAGGAGTTCAAAAGGCCTCGGACGGCACCAGCTGCTTCTTCAGCCTTATCTCAGCAAACAGAAGGTCAGGAAAACTAATGCAAAGGAGACAGAAGAGAAGGCTCCGATTCTGTGGGAAGCAGCAGCGGTCTAGGAGGAATTTGGAAGCTGAGAACCCAAGAAGTGGGCAGCGGCTACTCCACAGCCCCCAAGGCGCTTTGAGCGTGTGTGTCTCCGAGCACAATCCTGAACTGCGTTAGGCCGGCATAAGCTAAACCAGCAAGGTTTGGCCAGCTCCGGGGCCACCATGAAGCTTGCTTGGACTAGTCTGTCAGGGAGGATGGCTCACGTCTGGGTGCCGGCCTCTCTGGCTCCGCAAGTGGTCCAAACATACTTGACGGTGGTCCTTGTGCCGGTCAGACTTGGCTGGCTTAGTTTATGCCGGCCTAACTCATTTTAGGATTGCGCTCTCAGCCACACGGTCCAGATCCCAAGCAGGCTGCAGCAGGAACCCTTTTCTGGAAGAAAGAAGAGACTTGAAGGCAATTCATGGTCAGCTGGAGGGGAAAGTGCAGGGGGGGGGCAAAGAGGAGGAGGGAGGCAGCGTTTAAGGTAAAGGGAGCAACCCCAAAACCATTTGTCAAGTACAGATTCCCCACCAGGAGGCTCACATTTGGTTTCCAGCACCACACACGTGCCCTCCTTTGCTCCTGGAGTGGGATGTGGTGCAGGTAACCAGGAGTACCTTTGCGCACATCCACCTGTTGTACCAACTATGACCCTTCCTGGAGGAAGCGACGTGACTGCGGGGAACCATGGTCTGGTTTGCCGCTGTTTCCACTGTGATAAGGCACTGAACATGGGGCTGCACCTGAAGAGTGTTCAGAAACAGCCACCAGGACAAGACAGCCAGGCCAGATGGCTCCTAAGGAAGCCGTGCAGGTAGAGGGTGTAGCACATATTCTGCAGGAGCTACGCTGGCTGCACTATTCATTGCCAGGTTCAACTCGCAAGTGCAGATTCTTACCTAGGAAGGCTTTCTGCCGGAAGCAGGAGCTCGGACTAGATGACCTGGTAAGCCCCTCCCTTCCAACCATTACGACTCCAAGGTTTCTCAAAGACCATTTACTGCCACGTGAAACTACCCACTTATTAAGACCTTTGGGGAGAGTTTACTCTGTGTGCTATCGTCTAAGAAGATGCCACTGGAATGCGCCGGAGGGGAGGGGAGGGCATCACTGTTGAACCCTGGGCTGGGAATGCTTTCTCAAGAGGTCCTCACTCTCCCTGCTTTCAAAAAGTTGCTAAATACACCTTTGTTTCACTTTGTTTGCTGAATCTTGAGAATGGATTTGGCCTTGGAACGTATGGTGAAGGGTGGAATATAAATACCAAATGATAATATACTGCAGCTGGGGGGGGGCTGAGGATGGGGAGCTGAGGGGCCCAGGGCCAGCTACTGAGTTCCTGGCAAAAGTGAGAAACGTCAAGTCACAATCGGTCTTTGCTCTCCTGCGCCTCGCCAGACTTTCAGCCGTTCCTTGATTTCCCACCTCCATTTCCAAATGGTGCCATCTTGGAAGAGGCATTCCACGCCATTCCATGCATGAGTTGGAGAACCGGGAATGCCTCTTAAGCCAATTGAAAGCTGGCAACTAATTAAAGAAAACCTAATTCTGATCCTGGAGCCCAAAACATCAAAGGTCCACTGATATCCCCCCCCCCAGGAAGCGTGACACCAGCAGAGAGGTGTAAGCGACCTGCTAACTAGACCCAGTCATTTCATTCCAGCAGCCACAATTTCCACTTCAGCCGAGCCCAAGGCCAGCAGGAACAGGAACTGCTATCCATCTGCGGGCAACAGGCTGGTCTCCTTGACAACCAAGAATCTTATGGAAGTTTTAAGACCAAGCACGTGACTTCGGATGCACATGATAAACTCTTTATCGGTAAACGAGCTCCGCAAATGGTATGTCTGGCATTCCAGTTTGCAGTGGTTCTTATGACCGGCAATTACACTCAGATTCAGCACGTTCCATTTCACAGCGGGTGACACCTTTAAAGGCGATCACACGGTCAAGGAGAAGCCTGTGGCGGAGGAATAAAACTTGCGGCTCCTGCTCAGGAGTCTTTCTAAAGACAATAAACTACTTTAAGTGGCTTCCATAGCAAAGGCGAAAAGGTTGGTGACAGTGGTGGGGAAGAACCGGCAGGTGGCTTTGAGCAACCCTGGCAAATCAGACCTACGCAGGCAACAACCGCACTAGAAATCCAGCTGCCAGACCAGCCTTTCTATGGTTGTTTTAGCACAACTGCATCTTGCTCCAAAACGTCGGCATGAAAGGAGTGAAGCCTTTAAATGAAGGATCAAACAAGTTTTCCAAGTAGGAAGATGAGGGCACCCTGATGTCAAGATTTTTGTTGCTGTGTCATCTTAAAGCAGGGCATGTCATGCCATGAGAAGCTCAGGTAGGTCCGCATTTCTCCAATGACCGCATAATGAACTACCGTCACGAAACTGGAACCCCCCTGAGGAACCACAAGAGGTGGCTCTCCTGATTGCCAAAGCTAACGGATGGATTTGGTTTTTAGTTGATACCGGCAAATTGCTCCTATTCCTATTGCATCCCCTCTCGTTCTTACGATCCCAAGTTGAGGTCCATGGGGCTGTATTATTTTGGACTGCAGGCAGGAATTCACGTGGCTGAACACTCATACGGAAGAAAAAAATAAATGCCAAAGAACAAGAACTCTGCATGTATGGGAAACACAGAACAGCAAAATACAAGAGTTAACATTCTCCCGCATGACTGTCAGTTTTCTAAGCGCAAAGGTCTCTCCCCGTTCTCTTTCATGGAACAACAACCCTCAATTTATAATACGGAGCGACACAGCCCAGGCGTCAGCCAGTTGCATTCGTGATAAATAGGCACCGATCTCTAAACACAGCCTATTGAACTCAGTACTTTGGAAATACTTGCAAACAATATATTGCTGTTACGTTCTGCTGTGCCTGAAACCCTATAAAGATCCAATCTTGAAAATAAAAACCACACACACCAAAACAAAAAAGAACACTTGGAAAACTGAACATAAACGAACACGAGCTGGAGAGCAGCGGATTTCTGAGGGGCAGCAGCGAACCCTAAGGCCGTCCCCGAATTAAGATGTGTGCGAGTGCGTTTTCAGCTGTGCATCTGTGTAAAAGAATGGGGGAGCCCTACCTCGGAGGATCAGTTTCGGTACCTAGCCTTTCTAAGAGACAACTAAAAATACATGCTTGAGCCATTCAAGTACGATATGTGGTGTGCGTGTGCGTGTGCGTGTGCGCGCGCGCTCAGCCTTAACAGTTAAAGATGAATCACCTCCCTTGAATGCTCAAAGTGAGATAAGACGCTGGTTGGATTCCCAAGAGGGTCAGATGCACTTCTGAAAGGGCACTGTATTTTCTGATAATGCTGCAAATTTGTGGTGCCCTGCATGCCATCCTAATGTCATCTGCTTTCCACTCTGAGGCATAATCAAGGCCGACTCAACCCAGCATAATGGGGACCCACAAATTAGGGATAGGCACAATTAAAGCTTGTGAAAATCACTGTGTGTGTGTGTGTGTGTGTGTGTGCGTGCGCGCGCGCACCTGCATATAAGATGTATCAACTGGATCAACCAAATGTCTTCAAGTTTTAAGCCCAAGGCTGTGTGCCATTTGGGTTGAACCTTAGAAAGGTTTTACTGGAACAATTGGAATAGGTATAAAGGTAAAGGTTTCCCCACGACCGAATGGTCTAGTTGTGACCGGCTGTAGGGGGCAGTGCTCATCTCCGTTTCAAAGCCTGTAGAGCCGACATTTTGTCCGAGGACAAGCTTCCGTGGTCATGTGGCCGGCATGTCTCTACGCCGTAGCGCACGGAATGCCGTTCCCTTCCCATCGAAGTGGTCCCTATTTATCTACTTGCATTTAGGTGATTTCGAACTGCTAGGTTGGCAGGAGCTGGAACAAGCAACGGGAGTTCACTCCGTCACACAGTCTTGAACTCCCAACCTTGCGGTCAAAAGCCCAGCAACAGCAGATTAACTCGCTGCGCCACCACGTCCCTGGAATAGGTATATAGTGCAACAAAAAATACCTTCCTCAATTGAAATCTTGTTTTTGACACAACGACACAGGATCGGTCTAACGCAAGCCACCTCCGCTCTGGCCCAGTCTCCCCCAACTGTAAAATGGGGGCAACAACACTTTACCTGACAGGGTTGCTGTACAGATTCAATCCAGGTGATTCGCACGAAATCCCTTTAATGCTCAGAGAGCGCTGTGCAAATGCTTAATTTTCAGCACCACGACTGAGCTCTCCAAATTGAGTTTCCAATTCTCCTTTTGCCCCCAAATCCATTGCTGGCTTTCTCCCAAGCAACTTTAGGAAGAAAAACAAATCAATGCCTTCGTTGTTGCTGTTGTTAAAGAACTGAAGAGTTAGAAACCTGCAGAAATCTAGTGCCGATCAGCCACCTGCCAGGAGATTCGCATCTAGTTTTTCTAAGATAATATTGGGCCTGACCACCACCACAAACAGGAAGTGACAGCACCCAGGGTTGTCACTGGCAGGGCGAAGGGGTAGTATGTCCAAATGAGTGACAGTCACACCATAGGCTTGTCCACCCTACTCTGCACCCCACATCCACACAAGCTTCAGATTTTATTTCCCCTTGCAGCCATTTCCCCTTTTATTTTATTTCCCCTTGCAGCAGTGTGAAACAGGAGCAGAAGCTGAGGTTCCACAATTATGGTTTGGCCGACTTGGGGGAGGTCAAGGGGGGAAATTTAGGGGGCGGCACAATGAACCTCCACCCACAAGCCTGTTGCAAATCACCAGCATGCCTTGCACCCCACCCCTGCAGATGTGTCCCAGGGTGCAATCCTGAGTTAGGCCGGCATAAACTAAGCCAGCAGAAGGGACACCGTCAAGCATGTTTGGAGCTCTCTTGGAGTCAGAGAGGCCGGCACACTGAAGTGCCCCATCCTCCCAGACTCCGAGAGTGGTCCGAACATGCTTTATGGTGGCCCTTGTGCATAAACAACACCACTTGTTGCTGGCTTAGCCAATGCCGGCCTAACTCCAGTGTAGGACGGCGCTCCCAGTGTACTTCCTCGACCCCAAACCAGCCCTTTGAGCCTTACCGGATGCAGACGAGACGACAGCAGCAGCTTAAATTGTGAACAGCAGCAAAAAGACGAATCTGTTCAACATCCAATTGGTACAGCAATGTTTAGAGTAACTGATAGTAATTTCTAGTAATTGAACGCTAATTAACTCATTTACCAAGCCCTGCATTTACAGAACTGGGAAGGGAAAAAAAAGAAAATATAACATTTCATAAACACGGAGGGTTTGTTTCCAATTTGGGGAGATGTGTAGTTCCCAAAATACTAATGGTTATTATTATAGGCATAACCCTAAGTGAAACATTACTCAGTAATTTATCCGAGTCTATTAACATGACTTTATTATCCCTTTTGCTCTTGTTAGACCACTCCCCTCATCCCTCTGCCTCCACGTACAGTTGAAGGTGGGTGGCGCTAATAATTTAGCAGGCAGAGCAGCTGCCAGAAGCAGGCCCCCCTCTCCCGCTACTGGCTGGGCAGTCTTCTAACTGTTTCTTCCAAAAACAAAGCAAGAGTCAGGACTGGGTGGGGAATCTGGGTGGGGACGGTGCAGTCCTTCGCTTTCAGAACACGGGGCCCATCGAGCATCTCATAGTGGCCCACCAGATGCCCAGGGAGCACACAGGACATCTTTATCCTGTGGCCACTCCCTTACACCTGGCCTTCTGAGGGCGCCTCCTTCTAGAACCAGGAAGTTGCCCAGACCCATCACTGCTTAACCCCAATGAAGAAGTCCAGCAGAAGAAGCCAAAGATGCCAGGAAGATGCCTTGGGGGCTCCCTGCAGCAACGTGCTGTGCCTAGGAGGGGTCGCTACGGGCCCCCGCCTGCCTCTGATCGGGCCCTCCTCGCTCTGCCAGCCTCAGCCCAGCCATCACGGCTGCTTCCAGCTGACAAGGTAATTGTGAAGGCGATTCCCTTTGAACTGCAATGCACCAGGGGAGGCCCCGGTGAGCGGGGGACGGAGGCATCACTGCGCGAACCTGATTAGAGCTGTCAAAACAGATCAGACGGAACGGGAGCCTCAGGGCCAGCTCTCCGGCTGGAGCGCAACAGGCAGCGGGGGGGGGGGGGCTGGAAAGACCTCTGTGGACGTTTCAAGCCTGCTGTCCTCTCCTCCCTCTTTAATGACTTTCTACTTCATGCGCTGGCCAATGGCGGCACAAGGGCTCTCCCCCACCCCTCTCCCCTGGAAACTGGGAGGCCATTGAAAAGGCCCTGCGGAGCACAAAGGGCCTCCTTTCAAAAAGGTACTAGAGAAATAAGCGTGCCAGCCCTTGTCGGTGCTGAGAAGGCAACAGCGGGGAGCATCCGGATACAAAAGAGGCCTTCAGAGCCACGAAGGGGGGGGCACTTCACCTACTTTATGGAGAGCCATTCAGGGGAATAACAAAAGGAGATCGGGAGTCGGCGCTGCGGAACGAGGCCCAAACCTGCCGCCCGGCGAATGCAGAGGAAACGTCAGAGGGAAACCGACACGCCGGGAAAGTGTTCATCGTCGACCGAGCTGGAGGGCAGATGGGGCTGTGGCTGCTTTCGGGGGGAGGGGACGGCATGGTTCTCCAGGGTTCCAGGCAGGGCCTTTCTCTGCCCTCCTTGGGGCCACGGCCAGAGGGGGGCTCTCCTCCACGCAACGCAGGCCCCTCTGCAACCCCACACACCTTTGCACACACCGACTGGGCTAGCGAGCCGTGGGCCGTGTAGTTCACTACAGCTGCTCCTACAGAACTGTGGCATCTCGTTTGCGTGGGCAAAACGCTGCACCCACAGAGCACTGACGGCTTTGCAGAACCTGGGAGCGGGAGTGCCGCAGCCCTGACAAGCGAGAGGGAAGTGCGTGACGCCGGCAGACGCCCTCGGTTGCCGCCTCGACTGCCCCACCTCCTCAACGGTTCAAGGAGGGCTTAATCAAGAAGGTGGGGGGGAGCCGTACCACGCCTAATGTGCGTAGAGTATTTGAAGTCGCGGAGACCAAAGGAGCGGAGGGAGCCCCATAGCGCGACGCTGATGCTCCTGAATTAGGCTGCCACTTGTTCCCATTAAGCGCCTGGGAGTAGGGAGGCCTCGGCATTGTTCCTCGCCCCCTCCTCAGTCCCCGTATTCATTGGCCCTCCGCTGTGGCATTCAGAAGGCAAGAGCCTTGCAAAATGCTAAGAGCAAAACAAAGCACTCGAGGGGGGAGGCTGGGGAGACGAGAGTCCTCCAAGCCTCCACGTTCCGCCGGAGCTCTGAGCGGGCAGAAGGCACTTGCGAAAAGAGCAGGGCAAGGAGCTTCCCAAGGAAAATGCCAACAGGAAGTTCTCCTCCCTGGCCCCACTCCCCATTTCTTTTCTGCAGGATACAGATTGCTGTTTGCCGTTCATCATTCAACCGACTCACACAACATGCCAACTCTTCTGTTCCCCTCCTTCCCTCTTAAAAACCAAAACAGAAGGCACCATGGGGGCGGGGGGGGGGAGAGAATGGTCTGTACCGCCACTAGACTGGCAGACCCCGAAAGTGTGCCGCGCCCAGACAAGGAGGCCTCGAGCGCGAGGAAAGCAGAGCAGGTGCGGCCCGCCCCGTTCAAAGAATGCCCACCCAGGTGCCTGCTGCATTGTTCAAAGAACAGGCGTCCTTTTTATAGCCCTTATATTTCATTCTCTACTGCCGGAATGGTGGAGCCTGCTGGGTTTGTGCATCCGTAATTGGAGGAGAACAGATGGCGGCGCTGCAGATGGAGGCAATGCCACCATTACAGTAATCTATACCGCTCGTAATTTGCCGATGTGAGAGAAGGCGGCACATGGGGACCGTCGCCGCTGCCCCCCCTCCCATCTCTGCCGATCCACTTCCAGGGCTAGCCCGAGGCAGCCGGGGCGACACAGACTGCACTCCCAGCCTTGCGGCTCTTCCGAGAGTCACCACCTGTGTGCCGCCCAGCTGTTGGGGCATTTGGAAGACGGGGCGGAAGGGTTCTCCGAGGAAAGCAGCATCTGCTGCAGCAGCTCTCAGGCTAAGTGCATGGAAGTGAATGGGCGTGCTGGAGAGCATCGGCCTTCCTTACAGAAATCCCACATGCAGGCCCTGAATGTTTTCGCAGGTACAGAAACCCCACGGTTTTCAACGTGGCTGCAAAGAAGGCAACCCCCTTGGCACTCATACAGCACCCTTAGTGGGCAAAGTGCCTCATTTGTATTAGCCCAACAGAACTCTGACTTCAACACTCCATAAGGTAAGGCAATGCCATTATCCCCATACTGCAGACAGGGAAGACTGAGGCCATCAATGAGTGAATTTCTGGCAGAGGGAAGATCTGGATCAAGCTACAGTACAGTCCTATACAGTTTATGAGAAAGTTAAAGTGTTGGTATTTGAAGTTTCTTCCATTTCTTTCTCTTCCTAAGGAAGCCCCACTGAGTTCAATGGAACTTATTCCCAAATAACTGGGTACAAGACTTGGAGCGCAATCCTAACCTGGAGTCAGGCCGGTACAGTTAAGCCAGTAAAGTTTGGCCGGCACAAAGGACACCGTCAAGTATGTTTGGACCACTCTTGGAGTCAGAGAGGCCAGCACGCAGATGTACACCTTCTTCTCTGACTCCAAGAGTGGTCCAAACGCGCTTGACAGTGGCCCTTGTGTGGACCAAACTTTGCCAGCAGCCTGCGCCCCTTGGCAGACATTCTGGGCCTCACCCTCCATTGTCCAGCTCTGACACCCACATCATCACACTGAAGCCCATGTGGCACAGTGGCTGGCACTCCGCCATCGAGTCCGTTGAATGATCTTGGGCTAGTTCTCCACGCTCTGCCTAACATACTTGTTGAAGGGAGCAAGTGGGAGTCACAGGAACTGTGAAGGGAGTTGCCCTGCCAGTACCCAGGTGGGCAGCTGGATGAGCTGGACCAGGCACAGCTGCAGCAGGTCCAAGAGCGAAGCCCCCGGACCCTCGCCACCAGCGTTCGCTCATCAATTCACCAAAGTTTGCTTTTCTCGACACTCACAGCAGCTGCTTCGGCAGCATTCAGCTTGGAGAGGGAAGGAGGAAAAAAAAACTCCTTTCCCGTCTCTGCGAACACGTCCCTTAGCCCCAAGCCCTCAGCCCATCCTTCCCCATCCTGCAGGCGGTTTCCATGACAGCTGCCTTGGCTTTGCAGCCCTCACATCTTTCTTAATACGTAGCAGGCGAGAGACAGGAAGATGTCACGGTGCAAGGGGAGACAAATTGAAAAAGAGAGAGGAATGCAAAACAGGGGGCGGCTGGGGCCTGCCAAGCCCGACAGTGACCACGATGGAGCTTCAAAATCTGAATGGAGCATCTTCCGCTTAGCAAGAAATCACGGGCCAGACACGTCTGTACTCAGGTACCCTGACACAAGCGTTTTCAGAACGGCACTTGTGTCAGGCCACCAGAAGTGATGTCACGGCCAGAGGTGACTTCATCAAGTAGGCAGTGCCGTAACTGTGATGTAATCGCACTGCTGGACTGCAAACCGGCATCCCTGGACTGCAGCAATTGCACAACCAGGAAACGCCCCTGACAGAAAGCGAGATGGGGACAAAACGTGATGTACAAGCACCAACATAAAAACATTAAAAAAAAAAAAAACCTTCACTTGAAAATTCAAACTGTTAATGCTCACAAAGGGATTATAGCAAGAGTAGGGTTTGCAGCTTCCAATATGGCTGCTCCAAACTGTCCACAACCCACCTGACATCAGTTCGTGACCCACCAAGCGGGTCCCGACCCACTGTTTGAGAAACACTGCCCTGACCGATTTGTCCTCCTTTCACAACAGCCGCAAAACAGAGGAGGGGCTGCTAATTGGACGGAGGCAGCAGGGCTGGCAGAGAGGGTGCCTCTTGGTCGTGCCGTTCAGCCAATCTCAACTGCATCATCCTGGCAGCTCCTACTGGTGGTGGTGGTGAATTGCAAGGGAGGCACCTCTACGACTTTTTGGTCCCACGCTGCAAGCAGGCTTAAGTACAGAACATTTCCTTCTTGGGGAAAGGCCATCGCTCGGGGACGGAACATCTGTTCTGCATGCGGAAGTTCCCAAGTTTGATCCCCGGCAGCCTCTGCAGGCGGAATGGAGTCTGCCTGGAGTCCTGCTGTTGCCCGCTGGAGCTGGCAGTACTGAGCTGGGCGGAGCAAGCACTTAACTCACCAAGAAGCAGCTTCCTATGCAAACAAGCCCATTCAAGCACACCGGTTCTGCACGCAGGAGGTGCCGGGTTCAATCCCTGGCAGCACTACCTGGATGAAAAGCAGGGCTCAGAGCGCTGGTCCAATGGGGTGCTGTCATTCCCCTTGCCTGCTACCATCACCATTCAAGGATTCCCTTTCACAGCGGTGTGAGAGCTCAAGATTTTTGGAGACTGAAAATATATGGTTTCTGAATTTGGATGCTTGCT
This sequence comes from Lerista edwardsae, assembly GCA_029204185.1. Taxonomy (NCBI): domain Eukaryota; kingdom Metazoa; phylum Chordata; class Lepidosauria; order Squamata; family Scincidae; genus Lerista; species Lerista edwardsae. The sequence continues at coordinate 622,496 of JAJKFI010000144.1, forward strand.
CTAGTAGGTGATCTAGTGATCATTCAGTGGAAGATCTAGTGGTGGAAGATTTAGCATACCTACTCAGGGGGGAAAAAAACTTTCCCTCTCTTCGAACAACTGGTTTTTCTCATATGCAAATTTATGCAGATTTAATTGGTTAATCAATCAACTGAGCCCTGTATAATTGACTAAGATTTATTTAATCAGCTGACAGTTCTATTAATAACTGATGTTTCTCTTGAGCTCTTTATCATTTTTCACCCCACTTTATGATACAAATGCTGCGGTTCTCAAAAGGCCTAGAAAGGGAACACGAGAGTTGTTTGTTTTGTGGTCGAGTCAGTTTGTTCTGTGGGCTCGGTCTTCCCTACTGGTGCAGGTCAGACGGTAAGCAGGAACAGCATTCAGTGGCTGCAGCAATGTACAAAGGAGAGACGCCTTTTGAGCATGTCAGGGGGCAAAGCACTGATGTGCACATTAATGGCTACTAAGAGGAGCCACATAATCCGACCAAAGTCTTGTCCTCCTTTTAGAGGACGTAATATTTTTGTCCCGCAACACAGCTCATGCTTAGAATACACTATTGAGCGTAACCTGACCCTGTCGAACGTGCTGGTTTTATTCTTCTTCTGCCCATCTTCCAAAGAGCTCAAAGTGGCACTCCTGTTCCTCCGGTCCCCATGTTCTCCCCCACAGCCTTCTCACACTGTTCTCTCCTCACACTGGCTCAAATTGCAATAACGGAGCCACGTACGTGCTTTGATCCAACAGTCACCCAAATAGTTCGGGGAGAGAAGGAGACTTTCCCCACGGCACACCGGCCACCTCTGACAGAGCCGCAGTGTTCCTTGCCCCTCGCCAGCCCATCAAGCGTGACGCCCCCTCGTACGTCTCCGGACCTAATTTGACGAACCCTTTTGTGGCTAATTTAATTACCCCCGGTCCGCCAACTGACAGACAGCTGTTAAGAATGGTTATTGCATTATTAATATGCTCCAATAATTTCCCATTAAAACTATACTGTTAATAATTTCTCCCCTGTATTTCTTCCTCCTTAATTAGTCTATTTAAAACTTTGAAGGAATATGCTCTCCATGCTAAATGGGAGCGTGGAGCAAATTACATTTTTGATTGAATACTTCTGTGATAGGCCAGCAAATAAGACCGTCGAGTTGTTAATTATTGTCAGAGTTCCACACGATGCCTGCTAATGAGGCCGTCAATCTTGGTTGCGAGTCCCAGAATATTAATGGAGCCCCCTCGCGGATCCTGACTTTGCTGCTGGGAGATGCCCGGGAACCTGCAGTTTGGGTCGCGATTGAGACCGTGGAGAACTTGCCTTCCACAGCATCCACTCCTACGAGCAACGGGAAGACCCGCTGGCTGGACAAGGCAGACAGGCACCTGGCTGAGTCATACACCGGAGGTCGAGCACTGGTGGAATTCAGAGCCTGACCACAGGGGTGGGTGGAGCATTTATCCTGCCTTGCCCACGCTCAGGACCCACAAGGTGGCTTAATAGAAGCATGCAAGCAGCGGGCAGCAAACAGTTAAGGAAAAACTGCCAAATGTCACACAGCCAAAGCAGCCACGAACAGAACTGCCAAGGGCAACCCATGAAATCCCAAAGGCCTGCCGAAACTGTGTGCTCCTGGTGAGCTAAACTGATCACGGAGGAAGGCTCCTTTGTGACTAGATAGCACATCAAACTTGTGGGGGGGGAGAGAACAGCATTACTGGAGCCTATTGAGGGCTGGAAGTGACATTCGTCAGCAGGAAGTGACATCCAAAGCCCAAAGTACATGGTTCTCACATAGAAACTCGTTAGCTGCACGTGACAGAAGAGAAAATGTGCCAATGTTTTTTATTTTCAAGACCTGAGAGAACCTAGTCACCATGCCTGGCACCCTTTTCAGCAGGGCCACTTCTGCCACCGCGTCAGTTCAGCAGCAGGAAGGTGGTTTTATTTGCCAAGTGGCACCTCAGCAGAAGTGGCTCTGCGGAAAGGGTGGCCCACATTATAATTGGGCTCTCCCAGGGCCTCCCTCTCTCACCCCTCTTGGTCTGCCCCGCCCAGTTGTGTCATCCTCAAACAATGTTCCGGAACGCTAGGCGGGACTTACCGCCTGATTGGCTGCCCGTCCATGACGTGTCGCTGCCTACCCGCCCGCCGCGTGGGCACCCCTGGCTTCGGAGGGGGTGCCCGCTTGCCTGGGGAGTGCACCGGGTGCCTGGGCAAGCAGTGGAGGGGCGCGCCAACCGGAGGGAGCCTGAGCAGCGGGCGGGCGGGCAGCGACAAGTCACGGACAGCCTGTCAATCAAGCGGTAAGTCCCACCTAGTGTTCTGGAACTTAATTTGAGGATGACGCCGCTGGCCCCGCCCCCTAGCACTCCTTGCCTTCCGGGGCCTCCTTCCGTCTCCCCCTCCCAGAGCCTCTACATAAGTGACACTGCCGAGAGGATGGCTCTGGAGATGCTCAGTTAAAATGGAGGCTGGATAAAGAGCTTCTGGAGGCCACATCTGGCGCATGGGGTCTTACGTTTGACATCCCTGAGATCACACGATCACCCTGTTTGGCTCAGCCACACACTTCACAAGTCAGGACACACCAGGCCGGGGGGGGGATTACATTAGGAGAAGGCAATCTTCAAGCACTGCTAGCTCTACACCGATTACCTTTTAGAGACTCAGGGCCGGAATCCAGCTCTGCCCCATGCAAAGTCCAAGTCCTGGCTGCAAGACATACTCCGAGAGCTAGCCCCTAAACCTGCTGCAATTTCCCACCAACCTCCATGTGCCTCCCCACACAGAGCACACAGCAATTGCTTGATCTGGTTCCACGCTCCATCGACCCAGAAAACTCACAAAGGGGAAAGGCAGTGGCGACACACAAGCATGTAGCTACTGGTTGCACACCATCCCATCCAGCAGTGTGTTTCTGCCAGGGTTTGATGCAGCCTACATGAGACTTCACCAAGTCAATGGAAAATGGCAGGACTTGTTAGCAGCTGACGTGGGCAGGAAGGTCCCTTGGCTCCAGCAGGGCTCGATCTTGCCCTCTTAGTCTTGGCCACCTGCCCTTCAGAGGTGCACGGCTGAAACCCCAGTCATCTGCAACCCCTCCGTCCTGCACGCTTGATGGTCTGATTCTCACCAGTTGCCTCTTCCTTGTGTCCTCATCCAGTTTCCTGGGTCAGACAGTCTCCACGGTGCGGCAGGCTGCAAAGCTGAGCACCGGCCCTTTGAAATGCTCAGAAACTGCCCGGAAGCCGGTCAAACTATTTCAGCCCCCGCAAGGCATGAGACGATGTGGCCAGTGGGATGCACAACAGCCTGTGGGATGCGTCGGCACATTTGGAGCGAGGAGAAATCAAGAGCGGGGAGGGTGTGTGAGTTCTTGTTTTCTCTGTCTTGCATTCGGACGATGGAAACACATTTCAGGCCTCCCAGGGTCTCAGCTGGATCCGAGAAAAGCCCAGGAGCCCTGTGAGCCCTCTGCTGACAACGCGATTAAGACTTAGCGATTAAAACACCGGCGCGGCTTCCCAGTGTGGTTACTGTTGGGAGAAGCCAGATCTGGATCTGGAGGAAGTGGCGGTCACTGAGAAGATGGATCGGAAGTGGAGGCGAGGTGAAACCCGCGGCACTCCTGCCCATTGGGGGGCGTTGACAAATGGATTTGCATCGCTGCAAGGAGAGGCTTCTTCCCGATCCCAGGGCCTCCCTCTAATGGCTGTGGACTGTCCCTGTTGTGGGGGGGATGTGGATTAAAAGATTGTGCAGGGCTTGAGTCTGGTGGCGCGAGTCTGGCGGAATCAGGGGTGGGCTCTAGGGAACGGATGGCGGCTTCTTGCTCTGGGCTTGTGACCCTGTACCGCGGTCTGCACATCGGGGGTGGCCAGCTGTCAAGGTGGCACAAGGAGGAAGGGAGCTGAAGCAGGGCAGGTGGACAGGACAGGGGGCAGGAAGACCTCAATTGCCTGCAAGGCAACAGAGTCCCGCCAGGCCACTGGCCTCAGATCTCCTCCCACTACACAGAAGGGGGTGGGGAGAACATCTTGAGCACACAAAGCTCTCCAGTGGAGCCCTGCAGTGAGGCGAACGAGACAGATGTTTAGCAGTAAATCTTTCCATCATCCCTTAATTCGCAGCAAAGCCTCAGCTGATGAGGACCGGAGGAGAGCACTTAGCTCCCCCTCCCCTCCGGCGGCTTCCCACTCCTCAGTGCTAATTCCCAGCCTTTGTATCCGAAATTGCAAATCTTGCTACTTGGATGTTGGGACCACTGTAAGTGCTGGTGGGGGGGTGGTCCTGGGACTGGGAGGGTGGCTGACGGTGCCGCGGCCATCGCTGTGCTGCAGGCACCTCTGGGGCTCTTACCTCATGGGGGGGGGGTGCGCTGGCCTCTGGCAAGTTCTGGGAGGCCTGTCGCCCACTCTGCCAGAAGCCCAGTTTTATGCACACAAAACACGTCCTCTTTTCACGTGCAAACCAGAAGTGCTTTGTGCACCCAAAATCCGCTGGGCTACTGTGAGTTGTAGGAAGCTGGACTAGATGGGCCTGAGCCAGCAGGGCCATTATTATGTTCTTATCCTTACATGCAAGCAGCTCTCTGTCTATTGCAGATTCAAGAGTGCACATCTAGTTAAAAAAGATAAAGGTTTCCCCACAACCAAATGGTCTAGTTATGACCGACCATAGGGGCAGTGATGTCATGCAGGGGGTACGCGGGGGTACACACGTACCGGTTTCTAGGATTACAGCTGGCCCCGCCCATTCGCCCGCCCACTCGTCGACTCCGCCCTCTGCAACGTTTGAATTTCCTGCATGTTTGAGTTGCCTGCATGTTCTCAGAGCTAGGCAGGCAGGCAGGCAGCGAGCGGAGCCTTTCCTTTCCTTGCCACTGAAAAATGAGTTGCTCTGGGGTTTTAACATGAGGCCAGGCCTCCTTAACATGTTCTGGGGGTGCTGTGGAATACTGTTGCAACTGTTGGGTCAGTTTAAAATCATCTGAGGCCTCAAAAAGGGCTTTGTTCATGTCCCTTCCTGCCACGACATCACTTCCGGCTTATGACGTCACTTCCGGTGGGCGGGTCCCGACACGTGCCAATCAAAAGTGAGTACCTGTTCTTAAATCATTTAGATGACACCACTGCATAGGGGGCGCTGCTCCTCTCCGTTTCTAAGCCGAAGAGCCGGCGTTTGTCCAAGAACAAGCTTCCGTGGTCATGTGGCCGGCTTTATTATGCGCCGTAGCGCACGGAACACATCTAGTTACCTCCTAACGAAACAGCCTCTCCACATCTTTTCAAACTATTAATAAGCAGTTCACACACAGAAACCTTGAGGAGCCAACCAAGGGGGGGGAATCGTTGCCACTGTCCTTGCTTGCTCGTTCCCTGCACACCTTGCCAGTGGGTGACAACCACGGCTTCACAGGTCTGCCTGGCTTGCTCAGCCTCCCACCACATTGCCAGTCGGCCGCTGGCTGGCTGACACCCCCCCCCCCGCAGCTCTGGCCAGTGCCACGTGATCGGCTGTTACGTGCGCTGCGGTTTGGCACCAGTGCCGGGGCAAAGTGTCAACTGTGCACCTGTTTCAGTCGCCTCCAAAATGGCAGACATCCTCTTCCTACCTGTCTGAAAGGAGGCCGTCTGAGCTCACCATCTGCTGCTCCCTCTCAGTAAATGACCTTCCATCTGCGTTTAAAGGTTTGCAACCAAAAACAGTGGTCCTCTGTGTTTGGAATTTGGAAAGTCTGCAACGGAATTGCCATGCCATTAGCAAGGGGGAGCAGGAGATCAGAACTTTCCCAGTGAAATCAAAATAAAGTTTGCTCGAGGCCTGTCCCTTTGATGATTGCCTACAAAACGAGGAACTCTCACTCTATATATTTGATCCGCTGAAGGTCTTCTGCCTTCGTAAAATACCTGGGAATTTCAAGTCAATAGGACAGGAAACGTAAGCAGCAAAACAGCATCGAGCTTCTGGGTCTCTCATTGAACCCAACGTCAGTCCCTGTTGGCTTGTTTTACAATGGCCTACAAAGGAGGTTCCTTGCATCCAGTCTGAAACTTGTCTGAAACTTGTCAGACTGTACAACTTACAAGGGTGAGACACTCTGTGAAACACTCATATAATTGGACTAGAGAACAGCAAAGTTATAAGCAGCAGAGGAGGAAGTAGGAATTCACGGCAACAACCAGATTGTCCATTTGTTAAAACTTCAACCACAGGAGCATTGCCGGTCTGTGGCCGTTTTATCTGTCTCTTCCACTGGTCACTCAACCCAGCTGGGTCCTGTTGTAATGGCCATGCCATTCCTACTCCCTTGTTTGTTTTATCTTGACTTAAACATATATTCAGATCAAAAAGTCAGACCAATTCAAATAGGAGTTGATAACAGATGCTTGTTAAAACTCAACACATCGCGTCATTAAGAACCTCAGTAGGAAGTCTTGCCTTGGTTTTTCTCTATAGAAACTTGCCGGGTTTACTGCACTGGCAAAATCGCATACTTTACGTTGGTTCAATTCAGTTGGGCCTCTGCTCCAGTGGCTACAATGGTGGCTGGTTTGTTTTCGGGCAAAATTCATGGTGCTAATTTTAACTTTTAATACCCTTCATTGCTTAAGACCAGGGTATTTGAAGGGCTGCCACCTTCTGTGTATACTCCAACCATCCTTTGAGGTCATCAGACTTTGGGGTCCCTTTAACCATGCCACCGTTGATGGAGGTGAGGGGGATGGTGCTGAGGAACAGGGCCTTTTTGGTGGTGATGCACCTCCATTGTGGAACTCTCTCCCCTTCGAACTGTTCCCTCTTCGGAAGCCTTTCAGCAGCACCTTAAAACATTTCTGTTTAGGATGGCTTTTTATGGCTGAAATGATTGACTTTGTTGTTGTTGTTCAGTCGCTAAGTCGTGTCCGACTCTTCGC
>JAJKFI010000144.1:634416-755953 GCA_029204185.1 Lerista edwardsae
TACTCAAGCCCCTTCGCCACGACAAGGCAGTGATCCATGAAAGGCATCTGGTTTAGATTCCTTTAAAAGGGGAAATGATTAAATGATTGACTGGCATTTTGATAATTCTAAATATTTTACTATTGACACAATCCATTGGACTTCTCGATTGCTTTTTATTGTTTTTTGATGTTTAATTGTTCTTACTGATTACTATGATTACTATCATAGTAACGTGGTGGCGCTGCGGGTTAAACCGCTGAGCTGAGCTTTCTGACCGGAAGGTTGGCAGTTTGAGACCATGCAACTGAGTGAGCTCCCATCGCTTGTCCCAGCTCCTGCCAACCAAGCAGTTCGAAAGCACCTAAAAATGTGAGTAGATAAATAGGGACCACTTCGGTGGGAAGGTACCAGTGTTCCGTGCGCTACGGTGTATAGTCATGCCGGCCACATGACCACGGAAGCTTGTCCTCGGACAAACGCCGGCTCTACGGGCTTAGAAACGGAGATGAGCAGCGCCCCCTACAGTCGGTCACGACTAGACCATTCTGTCGTGGGGAAACCTTTATCTTTTATTATTACTATGCTGCATTCATGATCATGAATCATGATCATAAGATCATGGCCACCACTCCCATCACTTCCTGGCAAATAGAAGGGGAAGAAATGGAAGCAGTGACAGACTTTATTTTCCTGGGCGCCAAGATCACCACAGATGGTGACTGCAGCCCTGAAATTAAAAGACGTTTACTTCTTGGGAGGAAAGCTATGGCGAACCTAGACAACTTAATCAAAAGCCGAGACATCACCCTGCCAACAAAGGTTCGCCTAGTCAAAGCTATGGTTTTCCCAGTAGCAATGTATGGCTGTGAGAGCTGGACCATAAGGAAGGCAGAGTGCCGAAGAATAGATGCTTTCGAGTTATGGTGTTGGAGAAGACTCTTGAGAGTCCCCTGGACTGCAAGGAGATCCAATCGGTCAATCCTCCAGGAAGTCAAGCCTGATTGCTCCCTGGAAGGACAAATCCTGAAGCTGAAGCTCCAATACTTCGGCCACCTCATGAGAAGAGAGGACTCCTTAGAAAAGACCCTCATGCTGGGAAAGATGGAAGGTAAGGCAAAAGGAGAAGGGGGCGTCAGAGGATGAGATGGTTGGATAGTGTCACCGAAGCAATGAACATGAAATTGGACGAACTCCGGAAGCTAGTGGAGGACAGGGAGGCCTGGCGTGCTGCGGTCCATGGGGTTGCGAAGAGTCGGACACGACTTAGCGACTGAACAACAACAATGCTGCATTCATTTAAATGTTGCAAGAGCCTTGAGCGTCTTCACTGGGAGACAGGTATAAAAATAAATTAAATAAATAGATACTACATATTACCCCTTTTCATATTTGGTGTTGCTGCTCATCTCTAATATTTTGCATTCGGCATCCTACCAGCTGCAGCTTCGCTTATCCAACTGGATCGTTCCCACTCATAAGGGACCAAGGTGAGAAAGAACCATCACACTCCAGAGTGATGGTACCAGTCAGTGAAGAAAATACTAGGCTCTTGAGGCAGAAATTTGATCTGGGAAGAGGCTGGGTCTTACATTGCACCCCTTTCCACAGCGCCAACATCCCAGAGTTAGTCCAAGCTGAGTCTCCCATTCACAGTATCCTTCTTCAAAGCCAGCCAGGTATTCCAACCGCATTATCACCAATTCCAGATTACTGCCCCCACCACCCCCTAGTAGCCTCTTCTGTTCCCAACCTAGGCGTCTTCCCACCCAATGGCCGGACTCCAGATGAGCCATGCCTAATCTATAACGATAGAGTGGGCAGCTGGTTAAACGGAGCGATTACATGGTCCGGTGGGTCAACAATTGCTCGACCATTTATGAAAGCATCTATTAAGCATTTTCTAACAACCTTTCCGTATGAAAGAACCGTACACCAGCAGCTTAATATTAAAGTGGGATAATGTCGAGATGGGTCATGAACAGATTCAGATGGATTTAGAGATGGTATTTTGGCTCAGGGGCTAATACATATTAGAAGGGGGTAGAGAATATGTATGTTTTCAAAGGAAGGCAAATGCATTGGAAAAAGCACTGCTTTGTGTGTTTTTTCCAATCTCTCCCTCCATCCCAACACTACAAAGGCTCAGCACATAGTCCCAATGTCCCGCTTCTGCCAGGTTCTCTGCATTTGACACTCACACCATGCACCCAAAGACCCAAAACACAAGAGCAGCTGTAATGGATCAGTCTAGCAGTTCTCAAAAAGGCTGGTCTTCGGAGCTCTTTGCACTGCCCCACGGCTCCAAGGAGCCCACCTGCTCAACAAGACTATCCGTCCAACACAGTGGCCAGCCAGAAGCTGTTCAGAGAAGTCCAACAGCAGCTTCCCTGTTCTTGCCCTGCAGCTCAGCAACATCCCTGGAAGTGACATGATACAGTATATAAAGGCTAACAGCCACAGAAAGAGCTCTCCTGTTTGGATTTGCCCGCTGCCCTTTAAGAGCACCTAAACCAGCAGCCATCACCACAGCCTGCAGTGGCCAGTCCTGGAGACCAAGTCCCTGTTGTGTGGCATTGTCTTTTCCTACAAAATTCTGGATCTGCTGCCAATCCCTCTGAGTGCTTCCAGTAACATAAGGGAGGAAGTGGGATACCTCAACCCATCTTCTCCATGCAAGTCTGTACCGCAACCACTCTCAGTCCTCCTGTTTGCTTCCTCTTTCCCACCCCCCTGAATTAAAAGAGCCCCAATGTTTTGAGTCTTCCCACAAACCTTGGATGTTTGTCTCGCCTTGTCCTAGACATTCATCCCAGACCACATGAGATCACTGAGCTTAAGTTCCATTACACAGCTACTTACTCTGCTCACAACTTCCTTCCGCATTAGAGCAACCACAAAACAGGTCGATTTTTGCCCCTCCGTGGAATCTTGGCTCCAGGCAGAGCTAATCCAAGAGGCACATTTTGTTTGGCAACATTTGACTTTCTGCGTCCTGTTCCCCGCCAGCACCTCTCAATCAACATGTTGTTAGAGCCCGGGATTAGCTTACAGCCCACGACACGTCCCAGGGGCTCCCCATTTCACATCTCGAACATTTGGCAACATTGCACCATGGAGGGTCCCTTCCCTCCCGGATCTATATTTTCCTATATAAAGCATTATGGGATAAGCCAATAGCAACTCTTTCTCTCAAACACACCAGAGGACCTGTCTGGAGTAGAATTGATTACTGCTCAGTAATTCATCAAGGAGGAAAACAAGGGCAGGTCCCAGGATGGGATTCATTTCCTACCTCCGCGTTCGTTAATTCTGGTTGGCTTCCCCATTCCTTTGCACAGTATCTTTCCAATTTGAGGCAATTCTCTTCCACAGACACCGTCTCTCCGTCTCGCGTTAACTACCACGTCCTCTCATGCGCCCACATTTGAAACAACCTTGCCCTTTACACAGATGACAAACATACTCAAAAAGTCCAGCTATTATAGCTGGGAATGCTAAGGATTGCAAGTGCTAACCAAGATGTCTCTACTACTTTTTTTCAATCACAAGAAGGCATCATGGCCAAGTTTGGTTCAGCTAAGCCAATGGTTCCCAAACTGTGAGCCATGGCCCCTTGGGGAGCCACAGAAATAAGGAAGGGGATCCACGGAAATTCACACACACACACACACACACACACTGCTGCCACAGTATACAATGAATAGAATTGTAGCCTGGTAGGTCAAGTTTGGTAAAAAAGTTTGGGAACCATTGAGTTAAGCCAATAAAAAACATCGACCACTGGTGTCTCTCCATTTTTCCCCACTCTCTTTGTTCCAACCAACCCCTGGAAATGGAGAAAAGACAACTAAGCTTTTGTGAAGAATCATTGGACATAAATAGTACTGAAGTAAACACTACAAACATTGGCAATGAGAAGAGCAGCCCTGCCTTACAAGGGCAGAAAGAGAGTCTACATTATCTTGGATGTGTACTGGAAACAAGAAATAATTAAGCAGGACTGGGCAACTAAGATTAATAAGTGAAGATCAAAATGGTCTTGCATATTCCTTATTCAATTCTGTTGCACATTCGTGTCTACTTTACATACTGTACTACAAAACGTTATAATTCAAGAAATTATCTTGTCGTTGTGCCAGTGACTTAAGTAGTGAGAAGTTGACTCATCCCTTCATGTGCCAAGTTAAATGGAAAATTTTCTGGTTTGTTGACATAAACACCAAGAAACGATGGTATAAGCCAGTGGTTCTCTTACTTTTTAACACTGGGACCCACTATTTAGACTGAGAATCTGTCCAGGACCCACCAGATGTGATGTCATGACCAGAAGTTCTGTCATTGTGATGCGAGAGCCTATTTTTATATTTTCTTCTTTACATTGGATCCATGGGGCTTGCTGTTTTAAATTTTAACTGTTTTAAATATTGTTTTTAACATTGATTTTAATTGTGAACACTGTGATTTATTGTATTTTTAATGTTGTAAGCCGCCTTGGGTGCCCATGGGGCAGAAAGGCGGGATAGAAATTAAATAATACCAAATAATAATATTACTTTCCTGAGAATGCAGCAATAAGTTCAGTTATTTCTCAGCCATTGAAACAGCATTTTGAACAGCAAAATGAATCAGAAAGGAAGAAAATAAAGACCTATTTACAACCTTGATACAAGCAAAATGACCACATAGCCCTCCCCTTTTCCAGTGTCCCATCTTCCCATATTTCCAATGACGGCTGTGCTAGGTGACATGCGATCTACCTGAAATTGGCTCGCGATTCACCAAGTGGGTCCTGACCCACAGCTTAAGAAGCCCCTAAAACAGGCTATAAAAATCATGATCAAAATATGCTTTGATGTGGCCTTGCTGGGGTTGCTTAGACCCCAGCTTCCCAGTTCAGACACCACAGGAAACTTTGACAAATGATGAAGCTTTCAATTTAGTAGTGTGTGCAACAGGAGGGAACATGGAGATGATTGCTCGTTCACAACTGAACTGCCTGCAGCTTGATTAGTCATCCGAACTGTGCCATTGTGTTGGTGCCCTCCTGCCTTACATCAGTTAACGCGTTTTGCGAGCCAACAGGGTCTCCAAGGGCTGTTCCCATTCGATAAAGCCCACAAAGGAATCGTACCGCTAAAAAAACCAACACAAAGCCAACACAACACAGGCAGTGGATCTGCAAAAGATCCTTTGGAGCTGACAAAAATACTATCCAGATGTCATCAGTGTGCGGGGAAAAATAAGTCAAGGCCCGTTAGCACAATTTGTCTTTGGAGGTTAGCTGGCCACGGCTCTGTCCCTACAAAAAGACCTCTCTGTGAAACAAGGCCGTTCATCTCGACTTTATGAGGGCAGGTCAAGGACACAGGCAACTTCCAGGCTCCTCTCCTTTCAGTTCTGAGTTGGTGGGCAGAACAAACTGGCAGTACATGTGAGGTGAGGTGGCATCAGAAGTGCTGCCTGTAGCATGTGCTCTCCACCTGAGGCTCTTCCTCCCCAACACTACTGCAGTCTGCAGACGGGTGTGTGCAATTGATTCCCCCCATATTGTTGTTGTTCAGTCGCTAAGTCGTGTCCGACTCTTCGCAACCCCATGGACCACAGCACGCCAGGCCTCCCTGTCCTCCACTAACTTCCGGAGTTCGCCCAATTTCAAGCTCATCGCTTCGGTGACACTGTCTAACCATCTCATCCTCTGCCGCCCCCTTCTCCTTTGGCCTTCCATCTTTCCCAGCATGAGGGTCTTTTCTAAAGAGTCTTCTCTCCTCATGAGGTGGCCAAAGCACTTGAGCTTCAGCTTCAGGATTTGTCCTTCCAGGGAGCAATCAGGCTTGACTTCCTGGAGGATTGACCAATTGGTTCTCCTTGCAGTCCAGGGGACTCTCAAGAGTCTTCTCCAACACCAGAATTCAAAAGCATCTATTCTTCGGCGCTCTGCCTTTCTTTCCCCCCATATACCACTCCATAAAATCATCTGCAAACAGAGAGCTAGCATCTCCGGAATAAGGGTTCTAGCCTCGCATTCTATGTTGCACAAAACAGTTTCCCTAGATCAGTGGTTCCCAAACTGTGAGCCATGGCTGCCGTGGAAGCCAACCAGGGGAGCCGCAGAATCTTGCAAACAACAACACTGCCTTATGCAACGTATAGGATTGCAGGGCACTGTGGCCAATGGCCAAGGAGGTCAAAAGAGCAGCCAGCCAAAATAGTTTGGGAACCACTGCCCTAGATTAAGCCTTTTTTGGCATAAAGAAATATGAAGAGTGTGGCTCTTCAAACGCAGCCAGAAGTTGCGCATTCCAGACCCCCACCTCACCTTACCCCAGCAAGAATTGTCAGGGAAAGAGAGGGGGTCAACGTCCTCACGCCTCTATCAAGTTCAGGCACCTCCCTTAGCTTTTAGTGTTGCTCAACTGGCTTAAATCTGAAAGGCTGACAGGCCAGTTCACCACTGTATACAGCCCCAAACACGCTGAAAGTGCCAAATTTCCAATAAGTGACAGCAGTAAGTGCAACATCCACTGCTCAAGGGTGACCGTGATCTGCATTCTTTGCAGGAGGCCATTTCCGCAGCTCACGCCCGAGGTCCAAACCCTCCTCTCTCCCGGCATACGGGGCATTCATCTTGGGCGATGACAGCCCCGCCGTGACCGGCGGGCTGGCCCAGCCCAGGAATGGTCAATTTGCTCCATCACGTTGAATCTGCCATTCATCACCGGCACCTGCTGTCAGGAGCGCAGGGACGCCTTTATCGGCGGCGCTTGATGCCATTATCGACAGAGCAATAGACTTGGAAGGGAGCTCCCGCCACGGTTCAGCGCTGCCATTGATTAAAAGGGTCTGATAAAGGACTTGCTCGGAGCGAAGCCATTTTATCTCTGCGGCGGCAGCCCCAAAGACCCGTGTGTGCCCAGGCGGCTCTCCCCAAACGTATGGGGACTACAGTGACTCTTCAGCTGTGCTGGTTCCAGCAATAATTTATACGCAACTTGAACCAGATTGCCCGATCCATGAGGCCAACATCTTGGCCAGGGGCATCCACTGCTCTTTGGGTCTGAAAAGGATGGGGGTGGAACAGAAGAGCATCTCCCAACAATCCAGCCCACTACTCTACTCTACTCCACAATTTGTTCCACTACACCCTCCTTTGCCTTTTCAAATCCAGGAGCTCACTCGGGCGCGCAGTCTTGAACTCCCAACCTTCCAGTCAAAAGCCCAGCAACAGCGGAGGAGGGTAAAAGCGACGCAACACAGAGTGCTAACTGAGCAAGCGCCGATTCAAAAAGAAAAAGTTTTGACCATACTGTAGAAATCCATGGTTATGCGGTAGCTTCACAGCTTCTTTTGGGGTGGGGGGCAACTAAAGCTGTGTAAAAGCTCTAAGTGGCCTGGGACTCAGATATCTACCGAGCTCCCCCCTCCCACATAAACAAGTCCATCAGTTCAGCCCAAGGACCGAGATATTTCGCTCTGTTAAGGGGATGGTTATGCTGTGAAACACCAACATTGTTTATGTTGATTTAAAAAATTATACGCTGATTCCAAGGATAAGCTTAGTTTTGGTTTGTTGGACATCACGTAAACATTTTTAGAGCCTAATCTGACGGCTGTCTTCACCAGCGACGTTGCAACTGAGCCTCACAGCGCGTTTGAGATACCACTGAGCGCTTCATCACCCACACTGGACCCGGCGCACCAGAGCCACTGCAGGAAGGCAAGGGCCGTCGGGACTGGAGGGGAAGAGCAACCCCTGTCTGACCGGTGGCACCTGAGGCCGTCTCCGGAGTCATGTGCAGGGCCCCCGGTCCCCTGCTGCCTGGCAGCGAGACCAGCAATGCCACACAGCCCACAGGAGGCTGGGCGAGCAGAGCTCCGGCTAGCCCTGACCCTCTTGCCCGAGTTCCTCGCATCGCAACTGGCTTCCCAACACGGACGTATGACGCCATCGTCGTCGTACTTCCAGTGGGACGGCCAATAGGTGGACTTGTATATGCCACATTTCGACTGCAATAGCCACCAGGGTGGCTCACAGTCTCAGCAAACCATCTTCCTCATCTCCTCCGCCGGATTAGGTCTTACTGTTGCTTTAAAGTTTATAACTGGCAAGGTGGGGCATGTACTTCCGAATAAATGGATACTATTCCTGTTTCACAGAGGAGGAACTGGTGTTAGTGCTAGTGGAGAATGATGAGAGAGAGAGAGAGAGAGAGAGAGAGAGAGAGAGAGAGAGAGAGAGACAATGGCCAAATCTAGGTCTTTCAACCTGGCAGAGTCAGCTGGGGGAGAATGAGGTTTTCAGAAATTGTAGCCAACTCACGCTTTCTGCGCATCTGGCAGCACATGTTGTCCCCCCACCCAAAGTGCCAAGGTGGGGGGTGATTGCTGCTTGTTCACTGAGAATGAAATGCCAAAAGAAAGAAGCTTGCAGGGAATAAAATTAAGACTAATCGACAGCAAGCTCAAGAGAGGAAAAAAAATGCCTGACACTCCATCAGGACACCTCCAAAACATGTCAGGCAAACATGGGCCTTGGATGTCTTTCCATGCTCACCCTCCCGGTACAGCCATAAGTCATGTCACAGCAGCAGCTGAGGCTCTGCTCCGAAGATTTATGTCTGCTGACGCTACCAAATTGTAAACTTTTTATTTTCTTGTTGGGACTGGTGATAAAGCAGGTACCCTCCCCCCATCACACTTACTTCCTGACTGGATATGATGGGAACCAGAGGGGAAGGCACACAAGAAGCAAGAAAGCCGCATCAGAGCATCAGCAGTGGGCTCCCCCCCCCATCCTGGCAGAGAGGGAGCCCTCAACAGGTGACTTCGCCAGGACCTTTTCTCCTTCTGTTTGGTCACCGCCAGTTCCTACAAAGGGAGCTTGATCTCTTTTGAATCCAGCCCCGCCAGCCCGTGAGGGAGCTCCAGATCCTTTCGAATTAGCCCCCTTTTCTTACAAGCCAGCCAAGGCACTTGACCTCAGAGCCAAGGGTTGGCTTGGTGGACCAGTTTGCTTGGCTACAGAAGGTAGCTGGATTCCGCCCACCACCCAGGCCAGCCTCCAAAGTCTCTTCAACAGGAAGGGTCATCACTCTTTAGAGTTTTTTGCTCGAGCAGAGTCTCTTCCTGGGCAGTCTTTCCGAACCCTGGGCTTCGTCTCCAGGTCTGATCTTCCTGCTCAATGCCTTTCAGTAGGGATCAGCCCCAAGGCAAGGGTGTCACCCCTTTGATCACTCTAACGGAGGGAACCCCATTTCCGAACAAGGGGCAGGGAGCCCTTCTGAGTTCTCCATCCTGCAGCTCCCTGAAATGGGGGGGGGGGAGAGAGAGAGAGAGAGAGAGAGAGAGAGAGAGAGAGAGAGAGAGAGTGTGTGTGTGTGTCCTACAGCCCACAATGGATTTTTCTTCCAGAAATCTGTCCAGTCCCCTCTTAAAGGCATCTAGGCCAGATGTCATCACCACCTCCTGTGGCAAAGAGTTCCACAGATTACCTACCCTTGGGTGCCCATGGGGCAGAAAGGCAGGGTCTAAATCCAATTACTAATAATAATAATAATAATAGAGGGGGAAACCAAGGGAGAGAGAGAGGATAGGAAATGCTCACCTCACACAGGTTGTATGAAGCACAGGCAATTGCACATCACTTCCACTCACTCACAAACAGCTGCCTGACTCCAGCTCTTGTTAACCATTGCTTGCCCCTCTGCCCCCCTGCCTCCAACCCGCAGCCCCTCCAGGCGAAGGTTAAGAGTGGTGGCTGGTAGGGAACCACAGGCCTTCACTTCTAGCTTCAGTGTGAACTCCTCTCTTCTCTTCCAACTTTGGAAAAGAGATTGGGCACGTCTGCTCTTCTATAGATACACTACAAACCTGATGGATACACTACAGAAACCTCCGCTCCTGGTCAACGCTGAGCAGGGCCACCCAGCTACGCTACAGGCAGATGCCGTCATTAAGACACAAGGCCCTGCAGAGACTTTAATCCAGAGAGCCATCACGGGCGTCACGCGGGCTCCCGCAGAGCAAGCAGCTGGCAATTCTCCTCCCGGAAACTCTTACAGAAGAGCAGCTCTCCAGGCCAACATGTCAGGCTAACAAGAGGCCGGAAGGAACACGACGGCGGGTGTGGAAGAGCTTCAAAGCAGAACCTGGCAGAGGAGCAAAAGGCGGGCAAGAAAGACAACACACTGTGGGGGGGGGGAGCATCCCAGGTGGTGACAGGAGCAGGCCCACCTGGGGGAGTGACGCTGGTGCTTTGTGGCAATTGCTCCACAGCTCCTGGGCGGTCTCTGATCCAGTCTGGATGTCGGAGGCGAGAACTTCAGAGCAGCCCCGCTGGATCACCGCACACGCCTGTCCGTCTGCCTAGCAACAGCCTCCCGCTTCCCACAGAGGCAAAATGGAAACCAAACTGGAAAAATCCCTCTGGGAAACCTGCAGCGCAAGGCTCGAAAGGGAGAGCGCTCGCTCCTGCTCCCCCCCTCCAATTTCACTGCTAATCTACTGTTCGTATGGGCATTGTGGGAGAGGACAACCCCCCTCCTCTCAGTTTTCTCCACACCCTCAATCTTCCCCCTCTCAAAATGAAAAAGCCCAAAGACTCCAGCCTCTCTTCACAGAGATTCAAAGAAGAAATAATTCAAAGAATGTGTTGAAGGGGGGGAGACACAACCACCTGCGGTCATTTTTTTTCCCTGTAATGTAAAGGTTGGGTATTCCTTATCCAGACCGCTTGGGACAGGAAGGTGTCTGGATTGCGGAATAATTGCATTAATATAATGAGAACTGTTTCCTCTTGCTCTTTTTTACGGTTACCCATTTGAGTGTCTGAAGGCCTCTGACATTTTTCCACAATGGAACGCACCACAAAGCAGATAATAGAACTTACAGTCTGCACGTGGGAATGAGCACAAGACCTTCTAGTGCTCACACTAAAACGTCAGGATTTTGAAAATATCTGGATTTTGGATGTCCAGATAAAAAAGGTAATTGATCTGTAGGAAAACGGGGAAGCGGGAATCCGGCTCTGGGTTCCAAGCGAGCGCCTTCCATCACTCGGAGCTGTGCCTGCAACTACCTCCAAGCCAAGAGGTGCAGGAGGAGCACCAACTGCTCCGTCAAGGCCGCCAGTCACAGACCACCCAAAATCCAGACCTGACAGGCAGACCGCAGCTGGGAAGAGCTCAAGTTCAGGCGCCGAGGCAATAGATCACTCAGAAGCTCCTGATGTATTTGTGGAGCCTTCCATAATTCAGCATCAAATATTTATTGCCACGTTTATTAAATTTTGAATAATTTAGCATCTGCTGCGTGTCACCGAGAAGCTCAGTTAACTCCTCTCCGTTTATTGCACTGGGGACTCTCCAGCTCTTCATAGCCAAGCACGCTTTCAAAAAAAAAAAAAAAGAATAATGCATTGTCTTGACAAGGTGATGTTTTCACAGCAAACTGGGACCCTCCCAGCCACTCCTGGCCATGTCATTATCCCAGTGGAAAGCACATCCACCTCCCAATTGGTATTCCGAGAACTACTGAGATGAAACCAAAGGTGGGGAGGAGAGCCCTCCCTCCACCAGAGAGGCTTGGGCAAGTAAATACAAATGCAACGAGTAGTGGCCCGTCATCTGTGCAGCACACTTAATGAGAGTGTGTCTGTGCCAGTCTGAAAGCCAGGCCAGGAGGCAGCCTGCCAGGGAACCCCTCTGTTTTGTGGGGCTGCAGGCGCTTCTCCAAGCACCTCTGCACTGATGAGCCTTGGGTTAGCCTCCTCCCTCCCACCCTGCAATCAAGAATGACCAATCAGACCTCAAAAAAATGACCACTGGAACCAGAAGTGAAGCTGCAACACAACGCCATGCTGAAAGCTCACACTCTCCAATTCCAAGCGTTGTGCTATTGGTGGATACCAACAACCAGAATTTTTGCAACCCGCCCTCACAATGGAAGGGCATTTGCTGTGGCTCACGTGACATATTTACACACACACACACACACACACACACACACACACACAGAGAGAGAGAGAGAGAGAGAGAGAGAGAGAGAGAGAGAGAGCGCTCCCCTTTGACTGAGTTCAGGTGGGGATTTCCAGCATAAGTCAAATATATGCAGTATTGATTGGGTGCCTTGGGTGCCAATCATAAAATAACCTTCCCACCGGCTTCTTGGACCGGCTTTCAACAGTATTTTTTTTCAAGATAAGTGCCTAACGTGATGTAAACTAAAGCCTCGACAAAAACGGTCTGATGACAGAGCCAGCAAGTTGCGTGCAGCTGCCACAGCGCACCGTGTAAGGAGCCCTTCCTACTCACTGTAAGAGCCATTCCAGGCAGCGACAGCGACACACCTGGCAAACCAAGAACAGCCGTTTTCTGCTCAGCAAAAGAACCAGCTTCTGACACCGCAAACACCAAGATTAATCAAACAGGACGCTGGGAGGGCTTTGTGGCAATCCAGCACATGCTTCTTGCAGAGAGAGAGACGGTGCCAGCAGATCAAAGCAACGGCCTCCTTCGTTCAAGGAAACCTCCTGACAAATCCTGCAGAACGTCCACCATCCAAAGTGTGGCGAAACACCTCCTTACCTGATATCTGCCGGATCCTCTGTCACCAAGACGTCGGTCTTGCAGCTGGCGAGCGGACTGATGGAGAGCTCCACCGGAGGCACCACAAAGCTCTTGCTGACGGGAAGCCAGAGCCCCTGGCCAAGGCTGTAGGTGGACCTTCAAAAAAACACAGGGGCAAAAGCAGAAGGCAAAGAATGATGCTAAGACAAGCACAGGTTCAGCCCAGAATTCCTGATCCCTTTTTAGCTATCGCCATAACGGCTGGACAACAGGGGTGGCCCATATTCCTAAGTCAGCACAAATCATCTTCTGGGGAAAACACAACCTACTGGGACTGATGACCACTGCACAAAAAGGTGTGTGGGGGGGTCCCCTTTGGTGGTGGCCAGGTTCAGAAACAAGCAGCTGAGTGCACAGTTTGTTGCATAGGTTAAGTTCCACAAGAGGCAGTGTTTGGGGGTGGGGTGGGGGGGTCAACAGACAGGTGCCTAGCCAGGTTAAATAGGATGGACGTGTTCCCCCAGGTGGTAGTTGGCGTGCAAAGCGAAAGGGACGCAGTTGGCACAGCTGCTTGCAGAGCGGAGCTGGCCAGTAAAGCTATGTCGGGCCAGCCAGACCCTTGGATCACTTGGGTCCAGGCAGGCTACTGAGCAGGAAGCCTCTCCAAGGATGCCAAGGGAAGACCAACACTCTCTTTGAGCAGGGCAGCAAGCAAGAACCTGAGCTCTGGATCTGAGAGAAGCACAAACCTCACAGGCCCCAGATTATGGAACCCACTGCCTACTGAGATTTGCCGCAAATTCTTGTGCATGGATAACAACCCTGTTTTAGTCACTGTAGGTTCCCCCCCACCGGGTCAGCACCACCTTAGGATAGTACAGATTCCCAGAACCCCCATGGATGCAGAAAACTGTGGATAATAAAATCCGCTTGCCAACCTGCGCTCTTAGATGCAGGGGGGTGACATGTGGCATCCCTGAAACTCAGAAGACCTCCTGGAAGCAACCTCTCATCCCGTCCAGGAGGTGTTCTGTGAACCCTCTTGATGCAAATTCAGACCCGGATTGAGTCAAATTTCTGTATTCTGAAACTGCCGATGAGGAGAGGCCACTACATTCCTGAATGTTCAAACTGTATCTCGGTTTTATTTTTGTTCTCCACTTTACAGAGACGGGGAGACTAGAAACATTCAGGGATGGGAAAAGGGAGAGGATGAACTGGAGACAGTGCAATTCACAGCATCAGACATCCTTGCACACCTGAGAAGTGAACTGCACAATGAGGAAAGCCGCTCCTTCTATTAAGACTTGGGGGGGGGGGCTCTTGCTAGACCAGCCTCCATCGAGAAAGCAACTGTGAAAAGAGCTATAGCCCTGAATGACAGCCACCAGCACCACATTGCTAGCAAACCCTGGCTTAGGGGTTCTCTCGGTCCTGAGACAGCACCTCCTGAGTCCAGATTGTGTAAATATGTGTGTGTGAGAGAGAGACACAAAGGGGGTGCCAAAAGCTTCCACCATTCCGCAGAGCCTGGATGACTCACCGGAGTATTTTCTCAGGCGCTTGTTCTCCGGTGACCAGGTCGTAGCCTCGTTCAAGCGTCGTGTAGGGCCAAGGCCTGAAAGAGACGAACACATGACCGAGGGAGTGAGAAGAGCCCCTTTCCCTTGAGGAACAGCAGGGATGTGATGGTATAGCAGGAACAAAACCACAAACATCCGGGGGGGGGGGGTTGGGAAAGAAACAAAAGCCTCTGTTGCAAGACATGGGGGGCCCCACTCATCATGAACATCAAAGCTTGACAAACTGGCAGGAGAGTGCTACATGTCACCGCCACGACGCTTGGTGCTTGCAGAACGTTGCCTGGATGAGCAAGTCTCTCCATGTGTACCGCCTTTAGGTAGCCCTTACAACAAGCCCTTAAGGCAAGTATTGCCACCCCCATTTCTTAAGAGTGGGGTACACTGAGGCTGAGAGGGAGCAGCCTGCCCAAGGCGGCCGCTGAGTGAGGTTGTGGCAGGGGCAAGATTTCAAGCAGATCAGTCCTGCCACACCAGCCACGTCTGAAAAGTCTGAGAGCCACTGATCCAAGCAATATGAAGAGCCGTCTCTTCCTATTTGAGTCGCCCTGTCCCTCGGTGCGTTATCGTGAATGCCTGACGGGTGGATCATGCCCTCGCCACAGGGCGCCTGATCTGTGGAACTCCCTGCCGAAGGAGCTTTGCACGGCCTCCACTTTTGCGACATTCAAGAGGAACGTTAAGACACTGCTCGGACAGGTGCTCGGCCTTGTTCACCTGCGCCCTACTCACGTTTACTGGCTGGTTGGGCTGGCCTTATTTGCTGGCAGTGATGGTGTTAATTTGTTATTCGGGAGCGGCACTGCATCCCCCTGAGAACACCCCTGTCGCCACCGCCCCCCCCCCACACTCCTGTGGGAGAAAGGTGGCACAGAAAATCCGCAGCTCTTCCCAGCTACTTGCAATGTAAAGCACAGCCTTGCCGTAAACAACCAGGCAGACTTTACAATATGTTGTGATGAAGCTGAGGCTGCTTAATGCCTCATTTAGCAAGAAGAACCAACTGTTTTGATTACTGCAGAATATTATGGAAACAATTTTAAAATTTCCATGAATTTGCGCTGATTACCACATTTGTGTTTTGATCAGTGTGTGTGTGTATATTTCTGGTACATCAGATTACAAACATTAGCACGGACGTTTGCCTTCGCATTGTCTTCCTAACTCCTGGATCCCACCAACGATACCTGCTGAGCAAGTGTGGGGGTGGCGGTGGGGTGGGGGGGTGCGTGTGAGTGGGGGGGGCACTCTTTTTTCCTGTCCCTCAAGCCTGCCATTGCCCATCTACACTGACCAGACTGACACTGCTTGCACGTGCGGCTTCTCCTGGCACTGGGACCCTTGACACTTGCAAAGTGGCTACTCCTCATTTTCCCTTGACACAACTTCCTTATTGAGATGGCCCTGAGAGGACTCTGCTGCTCCCACAGAAAGCCACCGAGTAGAGACTGAAGGGCCGGAGAAGGCCAGGAGTCACGCAACGTCTAAGGAGGTGGCACCTTCCACGACCAGCCCTTCCCTCCCTCTCTACAAATTTGTGCGCATCTCCTTTGTCTACCAAAAGTGGGCCAAGAGAGAATGGCCTGCACTTCCCAGCCTCCCCTCGGAGTCACCCATCGCCAGGTCTAGAACCTGCTCTCTGGGCAACGGTCCTCTGTGGTGCACTCCCAGGCGAGACCCTCTACCACCTGGGCATCCAGGATTGGGAGGGGCTCAAGCCACCCTGGCTGGGCACAGACTCCCCTCGAGAGAGAGCATCACCAAAGCTTGCGCTTCAGGGTGGGCAACAATCGTCTCTACTGGCTTCTGTGCAACGGCTGTGAGGCTGGCGCACAATCTCAGAGGGTGAGCCCCTCTTAGGCACACAGAAAGTTCCAGGGTTCGTCCGACCAGCATCTCCAGCTACAGCAGGGAAACAATTTCCCTGAAACCCCAGAGAGCTGCTACCAGCGGTGTCTGGGAACCCCAGCGGTGTCTGCCAGCCAGGGTTGCTGCTGCTGCCCAGACACTATTGATGATGCTGACTGAGGATCCAGCTCAGTGGAAGGGAGTTCCACATGCTTACGGCTCAGCAACAACACTCTCCGTGAAGACAGTCTTCTCATTTCCCGTCCTCCCTCACCACCTCCCCTGGCCCTTCCCGCAAGTAATAACCAACACTCACCCTTCACTGTGCCCCCAGTCGTTGCGCACACACAAGTGTCGATGGACGGGGTCTGGCGCATAGCCCTCGTGGCAGCTGCACTCACCTAGAAGGAGACAGGAAAAGGAAAGGAGCCTGACGCACGGACCTCTGACCCATCTGCATCATGCCCCAGCCTTCCACCTTCAGAAGGTGCCTGGGGGAGCTCCAGATCCATGGGACTGCAGAAAGCGGCGTTCATCCACCAGCTCAGCCCCGCTGCAGTGCCCCCAGCCACATGTGGTGCTCAGATAAGCGTGCCCTGGCCACTCTCCTGCTTCCGAGAGGTTGGGGAAGCATCTCCAGCCCGGAGCCAGTCGCTCCCCTCCTCCACAGGCCCACTTGTCTCCAAGTCCTGGGGAAGACTCAAACCCTCATTCAGGGAAGGAAGCATTAAAAGCCCGACAACAGGTTTCAGGCCAGCAGAACCGCTCGCCACCGCACCCACCAGCGCAGCTCAGAGACTGGGCCGCAGCCGTGCCTTGCGCTTCAACGCCCATGGCCTGACCGGCACATTTCAGGGGGGGGGGATGCTGAATTCAGGGTGGAGCCAAATGTACAAGTATGGAATGGCCGCAGAGCCCTTGCCAAAGAGGACAGGGCACCTCCGGGGTGGGGGCTTGAACTGCCCCCCAGTCATTCCTGCTGTCAAACACACGTCTTTGCCAACGTGAGTTTGGTGTTTGCAGCACAAGCCACGCCAAGAATGAGCCCGCCTCACACGCCCCTCCCTCCTCGCACCAGGGGGCCCCGGGGGAGCTGCGACCCAAATGCAAGGGGCCCAGGAGCGGATGACCCCCACCTCCAGCTCCCTTGTGGGGTTTTGGGTTTGGTTTTGGTTGGGGCCAACAAGGAGAGACGTGACGGGAGTGTTCTCCGCCGGGCTCAGATTGATTCTCCGTTTCGCAGAAATACATATCCCCAAGCAAACGCCGGCAAAAATAAAAGATTAATTGGATTTGGGCGTCCAGGAGCCGCTAAAAGCCTTTGTTGATTTTTCTTCTCCTTCCCTCCTCAGCTGACACTCTCCGTTGACAAAGCACCAAGCCAGGGCAAGCTTTAAGCACAGTTGGCGTCAAGGAGGGAGGTGGGCGGCGCGAGACCTTTCCTGGCCTGCCCCCCCCCGCCGTCTCTCCACAGTCGCATGCGTATGCAAATCCGCCAACTGTTCCAAGTCGTGGGCAGTGATTTTCTGGTTCCTGTCCCTGGACAAACCAAACTACTGCCCGTGTGATCTCTGTTTTTTTGTTGTTGTGGATTCCCCACCCTGGTTAAAACAGTCTGGGTGTAAATGACTTGCATCGTGATTATTTTGGAAATTCAGCCCAAACCACACGTTTCATTCTAAAAAGGGAGCGGGTTATTCTTGCCTCCTGTGTGAGGGCAAGGAGAAGGCAGACTCGGATCTACTATAGATCTCTGAGTGATCGGCAGTAGATCGGCAAGCATTGCCACCTCCCACCTGTCACAAAACCAAGAAAAAAAAAATCCGTGCGTGCGTGCGTGCCTGAGTGTCCTGGTTCATCACACCAGAAACAGCATTTTGTACCTGGCTCTGTTTGGTCAACGATAGGCCAGAAATGAGACCATCCCTGCTCCGACATGCATGCGCCAAGGTGTCTGTGAACGCACACCGAGGCATTTGGCAAAACACCACCTGACATCAATCAATCAATCAATCAATCACTAGTATTCATATACCGCTTTTCAACATAAGTTCACAAAGCGGGTTACAGGCAAATAATAACATTAAAGCTAAATGGCTCCCTGTCCCAAAAGGGCTCACAATCTAAAAGGATGGAGGACACCACCAGCAACAGCCACGAGAAAGACACTGTGCTGGGGTGAAGAGGGACAATTGCTCTCCCCCTGCCAAATATAAGGGGACACCACTTGAAAAAGTGCCTCTTGCCCAGTTAGCAGGGGTTAACTAACTGGGCAAGAGGCACTAAATGACTAAATGACATTTCACTGCCATTGCTGAAATCTTGATCTGACACACAATTACCCATGTTATGTCAAATATTATGAAAAGAACTCCCCTCCTCCTTGGCTTCTAAATAGGTGATCTCACCTCTTCCCTGAACTCACTTGTTGGACTTAGGCAAGCAATTCCCTCTCAGCTTCAGTCTTCCCCAACTGCAACAGGGGGATAACAAACCTTCCCTTCCCTTCCCTTCCCTTCCCATGGCAAGGATGAGCATGCGCACTAACGTAACGTGAAGTAACAGTAATGCACACACTTAATCTGGGCTGCATCAATCCTGAGAGCCAGGAAGGCATAGTGGTTTGCGCATTGGACTGAGATCCGGAAGATTCAGGCTCAATCCCCCCGCAGCCGTGAAACTTCCTGGGTGATCTCGGACCTGTTACTGCCTCTCAGCTTCACTACCTCGCAGGGTTATTGTGAAGATGCAAGGAGGGAAAGAAACATGTACATACCAACCTGAGCTCCTTGGAGGAAGGGCAGTAGGAAAACGTAACAAATAAATAAATAAATGTGATCATCAACTACTGCAAGAGCCAACGGAGACGACATATAATAAATTATGATTTTAGTATGTTGTGTGCCACTT
Source organism: Lerista edwardsae (assembly GCA_029204185.1). Lineage (NCBI taxonomy): Eukaryota > Metazoa > Chordata > Lepidosauria > Squamata > Scincidae > Lerista > Lerista edwardsae. Next base: position 653,300 of record JAJKFI010000144.1, read on the forward strand.
TGAGCTTTGGACAAAGTAGAATATAAATCTTTTAAAAGGTAAAAGTTTCCCCGGACCTGGTCTAGTCGTGACCGACCATAGGGGGCGGTGTTCACCTCCATTTCTAAGCCTGTAGAGCCGGCTTCTGTGGTCATGTGGCCGGCATGACTAAACGCCATAGCGCATGGGATGCCATTATCTTCCCACCGAAGTGGTACCTATTGATCTACTCGCATTTTTACATGCTTTCGAACTGCTAAGTTGGCAGGAGCTGGGACACGCGGGCTTGAACTGCCAACCCTCTGGTCAGAAAGCCCAGCAGCAGCGGTTTAACTCGCAACGCCACTTTTACATACATGCTAAATATATGCAGCAAGCAAAGTCTTTGACCAGGTGCAAGAGTAAAGGGGCTGAGGCACAGCAGTGATTCTTGGCATAGCAGCTGGTGCGTGGCAAGCCTGGTTCTATTTCTGCTGGCGAAATGCTGGAGGGGGTGCAAGTTCCTGCCCCTTAATCTGGAGAAACAAGGAAGTCCTGTGGAGGCAAAATGTTGCTTTCTTGAGGGAGTGAGAGACCTCGCAATGCTTCACAGGGGATTAAAAAGAAAACAGAAAGCAAAATGGGGGGGGATTGAACAGGGAAAGAAAAAAGCTCCTTGAGGAAGGGGAGGGGGAAGCACAGGCAGCTAATGTTGTGCTGAGCTGCAGCCACACCTTCATAAAATATTCACCGTCTTAAACACGTCTGGTATTAAAGATTAAACATCCCGGGAATGTCCCGGTGACTCCAGAGGCCTGATTTATGGTCTGCCATAAGCCGCTAACTTGGTGATTCATGACTCAGGTTTGGAGACGTTAACCTTTCGAAAGGGAGGGGGGGAAAGGACCCCAAAACACACAAAACGGATGAAGGCCGAGTCAGCTGGCTGTATCTGGACGGAGACAAGTTGGCAAGGAGGAGCTGCCCTTTGCAGGGCGAGGAGGGAGGGCTCCAGGGGGGCCTCTCACACATCACCCATTCATTTTAGGGACTGGTGCAGCACTGGGGGGGGGGGTGAGCCATTAACAAGTCATTTTCTTCCTGGAGTGCTTAGCAGGCAAGTTCTCTCTGCCTGGGTCATTAATTCCTCACACTTATTGCATAACAAATATGTGTTCTGCAATTGAGACGCCTTTTAGGGGGGGGGGTGCCGTAGCACAGCAGCACAGCAGCAGAGAGAACCGCTTCTCCAACAATACAATGCATTGGGTTGCTCTGCGCCAACAACACTCTCTCACTCGCTCTCTCTCCCCGCTGGGATCACACCCTGTATTGTTACTCATTCAAGGGTCTTTATACCTTACCTACATCCAAAATGTCTCTACCTGGGTACGGCCTCACATGAACACCTGGCCCGGGGTTCATTTTCACAGATCACGAACACTGCATACAGACCGGACCTGCACTAAACGGCATGTGTGAATGGGTGTACCTGGGTCATGACAAGCCATGGCTGCAACTTGGATATACAGACATGGTGTAGCTATGGACGGTTTAAGGTGCCTGCAGCTTCTATCATGTTATAGCGTGGGAAGGCCGAGATCTCCCAGATCTCAGAGGTCATTAACACAGAAAACCCACAGCCTTCTGGCCTCCCTACTGATATGGGGGAGGGGCACGAAGCATGTAATAGCTATAGGGCTCCTGTAGGCATTGTCTTCTAGGTGTGTGGCTCACTTTCAGCAGTGAAACAGGAATGAACAGGGAGAAAGAGATCCATTCAACACTAACCAATCAGATTTTCTGCCCACAAAACTCTCTTACATACAGGTATAACCTTTTTATACGCTGATTTTTTAAAAATCCAAACAGTAGACTCAACTCCAAAGGCCACTGACAATAAGAAGGACCCTGCTGATCCTTGGAGAGGGGGTGGAAACACGCCCATTTACAATTTCCTTCCAAAAAAACCTGCTTTTCTAGGGAGTCAGTCAGGGAGTCAGCCTAGTAGAACTGCTATTTTGCAGCTCACTCTGAGAAAAATGAACCCCTCCCTTTGCCCTGGCTGGCTGAACAAATGGGATGCGGAAGTGATGAACTACTTTCACTTTTTCTTGGAGCCGGCTGCAAAATAGTAGTTCTGACGGCCTTGCATTTAGTTTTGTTTTAACTGCTTTTATTTAACACGGCTTTTGGTATCCGAGGGGAGTACCACAACAAAACCCCAGCAGGTACTGAGGTTCCATGTCTACTCCGATAAGGACTGGCATTGGCACATGGTATTGCCCGAGCCCCAGCGCCCAGGTAGGGTTCACCACCTTCACCATGGACCACTATTGCAAGCCCTTGGGCTCCTCTAGGGAGGATGAGAGCTGCCCACCATCTTGTTTTCTCCATGATGCCCCTAACCACAGTGCCATTCCAGGGCACTGTGGGAAACAGAATGCTGCCCCCCAAAAGGAGAATTGGTATGCCATTCTTCTTTCCCTAAATGCCCAAAGGGAGACTATATGTGTGTGGGGGGTGCTGCTGGGGAAAAAAAGGGGTACTCAAAGATACTTGGTGGGCAAGCCCCACCTCTGAGCAACTGCTGGCACCTACTCCTAGTTTCCGGTGGGGGGGGGAGAACATTAAAAAGTATTTCACATTTATACAACCAGAGAGGAAAATACAATTCGTCAAGCACATTCAACTCTCTGGTTGGCATCTAATACAACAATATTGGTTTTCTGCTTGCAAAATGTGGCCTAAAAAGAAAACAAAAGGAAACAGAATTCATAACACTGGCCCCTGGACATGGGAAGAGGGGAGGAAATTTTCCATGACCACAGAAGCGTTTCATGGCCAGGGGTCTGAAGGCAGCCTGAATATTCAGCACAAGATACCTCATCTGCAAGCACATTTTTGTTTCGTCAAATGCATTTATTCTTGTGCATCTCTAGTGCCATCTGTGTGCACAGCACATTCCGCAGAAGGAAAAGATGCACCGCACCCGCTTGTCCCGAAAGAATCAGCAGAGGAAGAGGAGATAAGGGAAGGCTGATGGAAATAGGAAGGGTATTTAAAGTACATAGGGATGGCTATATAGTACATACTGGTCCTTATCAAGCCAATTTTTTATTTTTATTTTTTGGGGGTGGTGGTATCTTGCCTCTCCTGCATTGCAACACCACCACAAAAGGGCTCACCCACACTCAGCTTAGCAAACATGCAGTCCAACCGTCTGGAGTTTCTTTATCTTTGCCGTCTTCTTTTTTCACGTGTTTCCTCCGGGACACGTGGCCCACTGTTTTAGTGGAAAAGTGGCCTCATCAGGGTTCCACACCATGTTTGCAAGGCTCAGGCTTGGGCACTTTGCACACAGGGGGAGGGAGGAACCCCTTAAAAACTCACTGTCCATGTTTCTAAATAAACAGAGATCTGCTGTTAACAGCCCAGGCCTGATGAACTCAAGACTTCTTCTAATCAGGCACAGCAAACAATCTGAACCTGGGGTTTTAGTCAGCACCAATGGGAAGTTTTCTAATCCAGATGGGAGCAAAGTAGGGACTCTCTCTCTCTCCTCGTTATCACTTGGGAAATCCTATTTAAACAAAGACATTAAGCTGGCTTTACTGTCAACTCTTAATATCAGGCATAGTTTGGCTCTTAGAAAGTTTGTGCCAGAGACAAGACTCAAACATGGAACTTTCTGAAACACAGCAAAGACTTTTCACTCCTGTGCTAATTAAGTTTAGATTATAGGAGGAATTGAGGCTTGAAAGGACTCAAATTGGATCATTTGGGACAGAATGATTCTGTTTATCTATGTACTGATCTAACTGATTCTACCTCTCCTCACCCCCACTCCCATTAAAGATTACCTTATCACTGGAGGAAGGGACCTGAATATCCATTGTTTCCTGCTGGAAATTTTGCAAATAAAGGAATCTCTTTTAATGATTCAGCTCCCCCACTATCTGAGATGCTTTATAGGATATATTCCTAACTAGATTTAGAAAGATTAGACATACACCACAATAATCATAACATTGATTCTGTAGATACCAAAAAGGGCAAAAAAAACCCTGAGCATCAATAGCAAATTGGATGGCTTTGAGAATCAGATAAAAACGATACAACACAAAAGTGGGAGTTACAAAAGTGGAACTTGAGGGCAACATCAGATTCAGAAATTTTCTGTAAATAAACTGACTGAGTTGTTTAGATTAAAGAGTCTATATCAGTGGATCCCAAACTGGTGGTTGCTACCCAACAGGGAACTGGAAAAGGGTCAGTGATGTCATTCAGGGGGAACAGACCAGAACGGGCGTTCCGGATCCTAACGGGCTCCGTGGCTGGTTCCGGGTTCCCGACAAGTGCCAATCAAAAGTGAGTTCCTGTTCCTAAATCATTTGAATGACACCACTGAAAAGGGTGATTCCACTTTAAGGGGAAAGGCCCAGAAATCAGCTTCAAAACTATCTCCATGACCCAGCTGCAGCCAGGCAGGGAAAGGGGTTTTTCAACTCATGGGGGGGGGGGTTTGCTATGGCTTTCCAGAGGGTCTGGGGACCCCATGACCCTGTCTGCAGCCCTCCCTGAGGCTTGAAAAATGGCTATGAATGAGCTATAAAACAGCCCTCAAGCCCAGCTAGGCTTTAAAACTTCGTTCAGGCCAGTCTAAATGTTCTGGTTTGGGTCAAATTAGAATTTGGAACTATGGGCTTGAACTGGCTCACAGTGTATTTGAGTGGACGTTTGGACTAACAATTCATTCTCGTCAACTCTTCCTATGTCTCTCTCTTTGAACATACAATTTATTTTGTACACTTCTGTCCTCTATTTTGTACCAGGTCCAAAAACTGGCAAAACAACACCTAGGGATCAAAGATAGCTTAGCAGCAGGGTGTTTAGCTATGCAAGGGCCCCTCCTAAAAGTACAAGGAAGAGAATGGAGCTGCCAAAAGTACGTCAAACAAGCCTTCTGCATCAACCTACCCTATACCCAGCTTCTAGCTATCTATTGTTTCATCTCTTCCAAAACACGCTGATGACATCACTGACCCCGATGGATGTTTCCTGATCACCTGTGCATCCCTTCCAACCTGATCAGATGGGCTGGAGTGACCAGCACGTTTGTCAACCACCGCAAGAGCCTTAGCTCTTGTGGGCACAGATGGTGAGGACACCCGACCAGAATGAGATGGTGTGGATGGCAAACTGTTGCAGCAAAGCCTTCAGAAATTTGTTGTTCAGTCGCTAAGTCATGTCCGACTCTTCGCGACCCCCTGGACCACAGCACGCCAGGCCTCCCTGTCCTCCACTAGCTTCGCCCAATTTCATGTTCATTGCTTCGGTGACACTGTCTAACCATCTCATCCTCTGCCGCCCCCTTCTCCTTTGGCCTTCCATCTTTCCCAGCATGAGGGTCTTTTCTCAAGAGTCCTCTCTTCTCATGAGGTGGCCAAAGTATTGGAGCTTCAGCTTCAGGATTTGTCCTTCCAGGGAGCAATCAGGCTTGACTTCCTGGAGGATTGCCCAATTGGATCTCCTTGGAGTCCAGGGGACTCTCAAGAGTCTTCTCCAACACCATAATTCAAAAGCATCTATTCTTCGGCGCTCTGCCTTTCTTATGGTCCAGCTCTCCCAGCCATACATTGCTACTGGGAAAACCATCGCTTTGACTATGCAAACCTTTGTTGGCAGGTTGATGTCTCGGCTTTTTATTAAGTTGTCTAGGTTCGCCATAGCTTTCCTCCCAAGAAGTCTTTTAATTTCAGGGCTGCAGTCACCATCTGCGGTGATCTTGGAGCCCCGGAAAATAAAGTCTGTCACTGCTTCCATTTACTCCCCTTCTATTTGCCAGGAAGTGATGGGAGTGGTGGCCATGATCTTAGTTTTTTTTAATGTGGAGCTTCAAGCCAATTTTGGCACTTTCCTCTTTCACCCTCATCAGAAGGTTCTTGAGGTCTTCCTCACTTTCTGCCATTAGAGTGGTGTCGTCTGCATATCTGAAGTTGTTGATATTTCTCCCAGCAATCTTGATTCCAGCTTGTGAATCATCCAGCCCAGCCTTCCTCATGATGTACTCTGCATATGTTAAATAAGCAGGGTGACAGTATACAGCCTTGTCGTACTCCTTTCCCAATTTGAAACCAGTCGGTTGTTCCATGTCCAGTTCTAACTGTAGCTTCCTTACCCGCATACAGGTTTCTCAGAAGACAAACGGTGTTCTGGTACTCAGGTGGTCTGGTACTCCCATCTCTTCAAGAACTTGCCACAGTTTGTTGTGATCCACACAATCAAAGGCTTTAGCATAATCAATGAAGCAGAAATAGATGTTTTTCTGGAACTCTCTTGCTTTCTCCATGATCCAGCAAATGTTGGCAATTTGATCTCTAGTTCCTCTGCCTCTTCGGAAGCCAGCTTGTACATCTGGTAGTTCTCGATTCACATACTGCTGAAGCCTAGCTTGTAGGATTTTGAGCATCACCTTGCTAGCATGTGAATTGAGTGCAATGGTGCGGTAGTTCGAACAATCTTTGGCATTGCCCTTCTTTGGGATTGGAATGTAAACTGATCTTTTCCAGTCTTGTGGCCAATGCTGGGTTTTCCAAATTTGCGGGCATATGGAGTGCAGCACTTTGACAGCATCATCTTTTAAGATTTTGAGTAACTCAGCTGGAATGCTGTCACCTCCACTAGCTTTGTTGTTAGTGATGCTTTCTAAAGCCCACTTGACTTCACACTCTAGGATGTCAGGTTCGAGCTCAGTGACTGCACCATTGTGGTTATCAGGAACATTTAGATGCCTTATATAGTTCCTCTGTGTATTCTTGTCACCTCTTCTTAATCTCATCTGCTTCTGTTAGGTCCTTGCCGTTCTTGTCCTTTATTGTGCCTACCTTAGCATGAAATTGTCCTTTGACATCTCCAATTTTCTTGAAAAGATCTCTAGTCTTTCCCATTCTGTTGTTTTCCTCTATTTCTTTGCATTGCTCATTTAGGAAGGCCTTCCTATCTCTCCTTGCTGTTCTCTGGTAATCTGCATTCAGTTGGGTATATCTTTCCCTTTCTCCCTTGCTTTTTGCTTCCCTTCTTTCCTCAGCTATTTGTAAAGCCTCTTCAGATAGCCACTTTGCCTTCTTGCATTTTTTTTCTCTTTCGGATGGTTCTAGTTCCTGCCTCCTGTACAATGTTACAGACCTCCGTCCAAAGTTCTTCAGGCACTCTACCAAATCTAAGCCCCTAAATCTATTTGTCACCTCCACTGTATATTCGTACGGGATCTGATTTAGGTCATACGTGGAGGGCCTAGTGGTTTTCCCTACTTTTTTCAGTTTACGCCTGAATTTTGCAATAAGAAGCTCATGATCTGAGCCACAGTCAGCTCCAGGTCTTGTTTTTGCTGCCTGTATAGAACTTCTCCATCTTTGGCTGCGCAGGATGTAATCAATCTGATTTCGGTGTAGACCATCTGGTGAAGTCCACATGTACAGTCGCCATTTGTGTTGCTGGAAGATTGCTATGACTAATGTGTTCTCCTGATAAAACTCTATCAGTCTTTGCCCTGCTTCATTTTGTACTCCCTTCAAAAATAGCAGCACACAAAGAAAGGCAGGCCAAGAGGTCAGGAGAACAGACAGTCCTTTGGATGGTGAACACCCAGCCCCCAAGTTCCTTGCAGCAGGCTCCTTTCATTCAAGTTGACCCCACACACACCCTTTAGAAAGCGGGAGGCATTTACATGGAAATCCTGAAGAGTTAAGTTTGATTAGGCAGCCTCAAGCATCCGGAGATAAAGAATACAAGGATTTGTGTTCTGTTTCAAAGCTATTTTTATGTTTCACGGATGATATTGTTTCCGTTTGCCTGATTCCCCCAGCTTCATTGCCAGATAATTAGCGGCCTTGTTAATTAGCTTAACTTTCTTTATATAATTATTTCCCCCAACTGCCTGTGTGCCTCGTTTCCCGTTTCGGAACTGCAGAGCGGGAGGCGGTTCCGTGTTCAGCATCCGCCTCCAGCTGTGACTCGCAGGGCTCTGCTTCCCGCACGAGGGCTCCTCGGTGCCGATACCGAGACGAAGACCCATCTTGTTTGCTCCTGAAGTCTGGAGCCTGGAACTATTCCTCCTCCTGCTTGATCATCTCCCTTGTCTCTGTGGAAAGCTGATTAGCAGAATGCCTGTTCTAAGGGGGCTTTGAGCAAAGGAGGGTCTCGGCGGGGAGCAGCTCCCTTTCAAGGCCTTACAGGATAAGTGAAATCCCTTCCACGCAGGGAGCTATTCCAGGGGGGAGACGAGAAAGACGCAGGGTGCCGGCAGCACCCCCTTATTGGCCTGATGGAGCACCCAGCTCATGTCAACCAAAGCTAATTAAATGTGAGGAAGTGGGAAAAGAAGGCAATGGCTCTGGCACAGAGGAGGAGGAAAAGGTGCAGAAGAGAGCGACAAAAATGATTACGGGGCTGGGGCACCTCCCTTATGAAGAAAGACTGCAGCGTTTGGGGCTCTTCAGTCTAGAAAAAAGGCGCCTGAGGGGGGACATGATTGAGACATACAAAATTATGCATGGAAGGGATAGAGTCGATAGAGGGATGTTCTTTTCCCTCTCTCAAAACACCAGAACCAGGGGGCGTCCGCTAAAACTGAGGGTTGGGAGAGTTAAAACAGATAAAAGGAAGTACTTTTTTACCCACCGGGTAGTTAATCTGTGGAACTCCTTGCCACAGGAGGTGGTGATGGCATCTGGTCTTGATGCCTTTAAGAGGGGATTGGACAGATTTCTGGAGGAAAGGTCCATCGTGGGCTATAGGCAATGATGGATTGTGCAACCTCCTTACAAAGGTGATGGGCTACTGGTACCGGGTGCAAGGGAGTGGCAACAGGATGCAAGCATCTTGTAGTCTCATGCCTTCCTGGGGCACCTGGTGGGGCTGCTGTGAGATACAGGAAGCTGGACTAGATGGGCCTTTGGCCTGATCCAGCAGGGCTCTTCTTATGTTCTTATGTTCTTATATGAGGACACCTGCAAAGACCCATGTCTGCAGGCAGAAGGATCCAGTGACCAATCCCTGACATCTCCAGGTGAGGCTGGGAAACACCCCAGACCCTGAAACCCTGGAGAGCTACGGCTCGTCAGCGCAGCCAATGTGTTGTGTGGTCACTGTGTTGCAATCACGCTAGGCAGGGGCAGTTATTGTGCTAACTGGGCAAGAGGCACTTTTTCATGTGGTGTCCTCTTATATTTAGCAGGGGGAGAGCAATTGTCCCTCTTCACCCCAGCACAGTGTCTTTCTCGTGGCTGTTGCTGGTGGTGTTCTCCATTCTTCTAGATTGTGAGCCCTTTTGGGACAGGGAACCATTTAACTTTAATGTTATTATTTGCCTGTAAACCGCTTTGTGAACATTGTGTTGAAAAGCGGTATATAAATACTAGTGATTGATTGATTGATTGTGGCAGGGACGACCATTTGGTGGAAGAGCCTCTGTTTGGCAGGTCACAGGGACTGGGCTCAATCTCGGCCATTTCCAAACGCAGGGCTGGGAAAGGTCCCTTTGGAGAGCCCGGATGGATGGCTGCCAGTCAGTGCAGACGAGGTGATCAACGGCAGGGAGCAGGGGTGTCTGTCCACCCCCTGTACAAGGGGGCTGTCCTTCCATGCATAGGACCAGCACAACATCTCCACAACAGCAACCCCTGCATGATTTCAAAGCAGCCAGCTGCAGATCAAAAGGAAGGTGTTCCATGCAGGGGAACCAAATGTCAACACACCAGTGGCCCCGTGGGCGTGGAAGGGCAGCACGGTAAGTTTTGAAAGGAATGAGTGAAATATAAAAGGGGATGCACAGAGCCTGCCCCTCCACTCAGCTGCAAATTTTATAGACTTTGGGAGATGCGTCAGGCAAGCCTAAGGCCCAGTTCCCACGAGTCCCAAGATGTCTTCTTCTCATTGATTTGAAGTGGCAAAGATTTCTGATGCCAGTGGATTTCTGATTTCAGTGGAAGAGTGGAAGTGGAAGCTCTAGAACAGTCTGTCTTGTGCAGTTGTGGTTCTCCCTTGCTGGAGGCTTGAAAAGCAGAACAAAAAAGGATTTCTAGGAGAGGCAGGAGAGCCCCTTGCCTGTTACACCACAGAGCAGGGGGTGGACAGATGTCCTCTATGGTTCCTTCCAACTCTAACGTTTTATCATTCTATGATAGCTCTGGAAGGAATCTGAAGCCTAAAATCATTCCCTAACTTTAATAACTGGATTATTTCATTATTCCTGACCAGGCCCTGCGGGATGGATATCACCCCAGCAATTCCATTTAACCATCAAAACTTGCAGTCCACCACAGCCCTATCTCCTACACACTAGCCCCCTTCCTCCACACTTCTCCTCTGCACCCCTCTTCTCCCCCTCCCCCCCAAAAAAACTAAAGGGCTGGGAGGGAGAGAGGCAGCTGGGACATCACTGGATAACGGGAGGCAGCTCTGACCCCAAACCGGGCTTACTGTGCGGACGTTCCTCACTGGCACCAAGTCTTGCCAAGTTCTGGTAAGCAACTGCGATGGGATCTTGATTGACCACCTAAGCTGCAAGGACAAAAGCTACCCAATCACGGCTCGATGAGACTTCCAACATCCAGGTGCAACCTCTGGGGTTCTGTTCAAGAGCCCCCACATATACCAGGGCCACCATTTAAATGCCTTTTTATATTATGTTCAAAAGCACCTAAATGCAAGCAGATAAATAGGGGCCACTTCGGTGGGAAGGGAACGTCGTTCCGTGCGCTACGGCGTAGAGTCATGCCAGCCACATGACCACGGAAGCTTGTCTTCGGACAAAACGCCGGCTCTACAGGCTTAAAAACGGAGATGAGCACCACCCCCTACAGTCAGTCACGACTAGACCATTCGGTCGTGGGGAAACCTTTACCTTTGTTGTTGTTCAGTCGCTAAGTCGTGTACGACTCTTCGCGACCCCATGGACCTCAGCACGCCAGGCCTCCCTGTCCTCCACTAGCTTCCGGAGTTCACCCAATTTCATGTTCATCGCTTCGGTGACACTATCTAACCATCTCATCCTCTGCCGCCTCCTTCTCCTTTGGCCTTCCATCTTTCCCAGCATGAGGGTCTTTTCTCAAGAGTCCTCTCTTCTCATGAGGTGGCCAAAGTATTGGAGCTTCAGCTTCAGGATTTGTCCTTCCAGGGAACAATCAGGATTGACTTCCTGTAGGATGGACCGATTGGATCTCCTTGCAGTCCAGGGGACTCTCAAGAGTCTTCCCCAACACCATAATTCAAAAGCATCTATTCTTCGGCGCTCTGCCTTTCGTATGGTCCAGCTCTCACAGCCATACATTGCTACTGGGAAAACCATCGCTTTGACTAGGCGAACCTTGGTTGGCAGGGTGATATCTTGGCTTTTTATTAAGTTATCTAAGTTCGCCATCGCTTTCTTCCCAAGAAGTAAACGTCTTTTAATTTCAGGGCTGCAGTCACCATCTGCGGTGATCTTGGAGCCCAGGAAAATAAAGTCTGTCACTGCTTCCATTTACTCCCCTTCTATTTGCCAGGAAGTGATGGGAGTGGTGGCCATGATCTTAGTTTTTTAAATGTTGAGCTTCAAGCCAATTTTGGCACTTTCCTCTTTCACCCTCATCAGAAGGTTCTTGAGGTCTTCCTCACTTTCTGCCATTAGAGTCGTATCCTCTGCATATCTGAGGTTGTTGATATTTCTCCCAGCAATCTTGATTCCAGCTTGTGAATCATCCAGCCCTGCCTTCCTCATGATGTACTCTGCATATAAGTTAAATAAGCAGGGTGACAGGATACAGCCTTGTCATACTCCTTTCCCAATTTGAAACCAGTCGGTTGTTCCATGTCCAGTTCTAACTGTTGCTTCCTGGCCCGCATACAGGTTTCTCAGAAGACAGATAAGGTGGTCTGGTACTCCCATCTCTTCAAGAACTTGCCACAGTTTGTTGTGATCCACACAATCAAAGGCTTTGGCATAGTCAATGAAGCAGAAGTAGATGTTTTTTCTGGAATTCTCTTGCTTTCCCCATGATCCAGTGACAGTTTAGTTGGCAATTTGATCTCTAGTTCCTCTGCCTCTTCGGAAACCAGCTTGTACATCTGGTAGTTCTCGATTCACATACTGCTGAAGCCTAGCTTGTAGGATTTTGAGCATCACCTTGCTAGCATGTGAAATGAGTGCAATGGTGCGGTAGTTTGAACAACCTTTACCTTTACCTTTATATTATGTAGCCCTTGTGCCGCCAAGTTTGGAGACCTCTGTTGTAGAGCCTCTGAAAAGTGTGGGAACTATTCTATTTGGGCTTCATGGTTTCCTGGGGTGGGGGGGGGAGAGAAATAGCTATTTAACTAGTTTAACAGTTTAAATCTGTAGTAAGGACATATGTTCCAAGAGTGGCCAAACTGTGCTTGTGAGTCACACGCAGTTTTGTCATATAATGTGTGACTCTTGGAAATATGTTGGCTGAGCTCCTTTTGGCATCACAATTTATATAACGTAAATAAGACATTTTCAAAGCTTTACATTTATTTACTGGGCATAAACTGAGAATCCACCGGATTAAAACCTAAGCTGAATGTTAAGGGTGAGTAAATGTATTTAAGAATGTAAACACTTCTTAAACATTGTGGCTTTGAATTCGCTCTCGGGTGGCTCGCAAACATCTGCAGTGTATTGTTTGTAGCTCTGACAAGGTCAGTTTGGCCACCCTGATCTACGGCTTCAGAAAACAGCAAGGATCTGATTCCTCGCCCCCACCCCAGGGCACACCAAAAACACGCCTTGTTAATTGCCCCGAACACACAGGGAGAAGGAAGAGGGCAACACAGGCCATCTGTGCCTACATTCATTCCTCCGCACGCTCGCTCCTGGCCTGTGGTGTCCTTGCCGTCCAGATCTGCAAACCACTCTCTGCTCCCCAGCGTCAATATGCAAACCGAGGACCCTTGAACCAGAGTGTCGCCAGCATCCCCAGTGACAGCTGCGTGACGCCTTCTCTTCGTCCACGCTATAGCTCGCCTAAACTAATGAAGCCGTGGGCGCCTCAGGGATCCAAAAGCATCTGAAGAAAGCCGCACATGGATTGATCCCCTCCTAAGAGCCCAGGAGCTGCTGGCTGAAGATCAGAGGGACCATTTCTTAACCCAGTCGGAGAAGACACCTGGAAATCTTGGAGTCTTGACAGGGGCATGAAGTGCCTTGCGCTGCCCCTGCAGCGTGGCACACCCCGATGGTGCAGCATGCCAAGCACGAAGGAATGCATCCCACGGGGGGGGGGGAGAGACACTGAGGCATGTCCACTTGGGACACTACATTGCAGCTCCTGCCATGGAACCGGCTGGTTTAAACATGCACAGTGGAAAGAACTTGGCACTCACATTCCCCAAAGACCCGCCCTCCCCAGCACCCTGCTTCCGCCTTGAGAAGCCCACAAGCACCTTGCCTGCTGCTCCTCCCCAGCAACTGGTGTTCCCCGGCAAGAGAAGCTGCAGAGAGCTCGCTTCCCCCTTCCTGCCTAGAACAGAGCACAGCCAGTTGCCCAAGGATCAGACCCTCAGCTAGAGGACCAACGAGGCGCTGGGATGTCTTCTACTGTTACTGAAAGCTTCCTTGAGGGTCATTTTGATCAAAAAGCTGCGTTCGGATCTAACTGATCAGTGAGCTGACTTGACGGTCTCTTGAATGGGACTAAAAAAACAGGACAGACTATTTTAAATAAATACTGCTTTGAAACAGGAAGGCTTCATTTCGCTACTGTGGCTAATCATCAAGTGGCAGACAACAAAATCTGCCCAAGTCCCTTTCAAAGCCTGTAAGCTACAGACCCCCACCAAAAACCTTGCAATATTCCTCACCTGAAATGGCTTGGCTGATTCTACGCCCTGACTTTACAGCACATGCAGACTTGCCCAAGTGTTTTACTTCTGTGAAATTCTGCATGGAACCAGAGGTGGGGGATCAAGCCTATCTCAGGCGCACACAGCCTGCCTGCAGCCATAACAGGCGAGGTCCAAAAGAAAGCTTGGGCTGCTCAATTTGGTGAGTTACATCACCCGACTCAAAAGGAAGGGCAGTCAACCAAGCAGAATTCAGCCTCGAAAAGGATACACACTGCAGCCCCATTGTTGCAGCTAAGGCTGGCCTGCTAGCTATTATGGCAAATAACCAGTGACAGAGTGACCCTCCCCTAGGAATCCACCCAAGGCCTTTATGAAGTCATCTAAGCCGACTGTCTCAATGGGTGAGGACTTGGGAGCCCCCCTCTCGGCTGCTGTGAATTCCATGTTGGAATTCATTTGCACATGCAAGGGACACCTAACAGGCGGGATAGCATCAAGATCCTTTGTTCAACAGGGAGCACAGCTGGGATGCTACTCAAACCCAAGCTCAACCTTGCCATTCTGCCAGTTGACTTCTCGGTGCCAGGATTTTCATGTGCCAATGAGCAGAGTGTCTACATTAATTAGCGGTGCTTTTGTGACAGGCGGGAGCATGGCAAGATCACACAGCAGCCCCTGTGAGGCGACGTCTCACCTTCCAAATGGGGGATTTGGGGGAAATTCAGTCCACAGAAATGAAAGGAACGAATTCCCAAGAGAAACCCTCTCCCTTGAGATGAGGCGTAATGTCCCCACTGAAACTGACATTTATCTAAAGTCAAACCAACCGTCATGGGATAGGGCTTGGGATGGGGAAAGGCCTACCCCACCTCTCAAGGTCGTGTCAGCAGAGTGGGTTAAACTCATGGAAAAGCAGCTTCTGTTCCTCAGCTGGCATGAGGCTGAGTGGCCCCCTGACTAGGCAGAGCCGGGGCACGTCAATGTCAACTCTCTCGTAATGCAGCAGAGGACAGTGGCTCGAGCAAGCGTGTCCCGTTAAGGGTCTTACGTGCCTGGGAGGGAGTCGCCTCCCTCCAGTTATTCACTGTTCCAGGGGACTCTGTGGCACTGTCAGATCCATAATTAACACCAGACTTTTGAGCAGAGGGGGTACGCAACAAATAACCCACAGCAGGACACAAGACTGGAACAGCGCAATAAACCAACAAGAACAGAACCGATGAGGATGGGGGAAAGCAGAGCTCTTAGTGTAATGATTCTCCCGTAAATCAAGCCCCTTTCCCTTCACCGTGCAGGCCACAATGCACAGCCCCACAAGTCCACTTACCAGTCTCCTGATCGCACAGCTGCTCACAAGCGTCTGTGGTCCTCTGCCCACAGAGATCTCTCACCCAAGGAGACGTGGCGTTGATCTGGTAATACAGGGAGAGCTTTGCCGGATTCAGCCAGTCAGAGATGTCCAAGTAGCTCCCTTCGCTCACGACAAAACTGCTTCCTGTGGGGCAGGAACAGAGACGGGGGGGGGGAGAGAGAAGGAAATAGTTCAGAAATGAGAACAGTCAGACTGAGGCTTCTCACGCAGATGGAGCTCCCAGTCTGACAGAGAAATTCCACAGTGAGAACATGAGATGTTAGGTGCTGCACTTGTGGATCTGCCTATCTGAGTACCACACCTGTCTAAAGGGCAGCCACAGCAACACCATCTATGGAGAAAGCAGGACCTATGAGAAAGCAGCACCATCTACGGCCTAACGCGTAAAAAAAGAGTGAAACCCAAAAGATAATGGCTAAAATGGCTTATTGGCAAGAGGAAGCAGCCATTGCTACAGAGTGCATGTCCACTGGCCTCTGGCCACTGGGTGAGTCAAGCCTTACCACACACCCCCATCCCTTCAATCTTTAAGGAGCTACACAAACACAACAGCCCGGGCTGGATGTCTGTACATGGGGTTTGTTCCAACTAGCATATGCACATGCTGAGCGGCAAAGTCTTGTGGGCTGACAGGTCTTGTGACTCTTGGGAGATGAAGGTCAGGGCATGGGAGCCACCGTGACCTGCATCCTGCATCCCTCAGGAGGGGCCAACCAGCAGCCTCCGGGTAGCCCCCCAGCAGGAGGCGAATGGCAGGCTCCTCTTACCTGCCACAGGTCTGCTGCAACGGGGGTCCAGAGGGGTGCCGCTGCCAAATCTGGGGATAGTGTCAGGCCAAGAAAACTAGTAACCACTTGAAGAGAGATACCGTCTTCCATTCTGGAAACCCCCATGGATACCAAAATCCACAGATATAGGGCTGTTTCCTAGCCTCTAAGCTCAAAAGAGATACTTCTGTGTCCCCCAGCATCTGCTTATACTGAATTCAACCACTAGAGGTGCTGAGTGTAATGCAATGGAATGGAATGGAATGGAATGAATTCCATTATACTCAGCACCACTGACTGAATGTGGTACATGCTCATGCTGGGAGGCCCCGAAGTGCACCTTTTGAGCTATCTGTAAGTCCTGAAAGGCTAGGAATATGCGCCATTTGACCGGGCGAAGGTACTGGCACTTGACTGAGGTAAAAAAGGCGGGAAATGGTCACTTCAGCGAGCCTGGAACCCTCGGCAACGCACACGCTGAACACAAAATGGTGCCCGCACTCATGCCTCAGAGCCACACGGCTTATAGTTTTGGAGGCCTGCCTGCGTCACCCAGACGAGGAGGCCTCGATGCGGTGATTAAGGGGGTCTGCCGGCCCCAAGCAGGCGCCAAGCAACTGACCCACTTGGGTTGCAACGGAGGGTAGGAGACAAACGTACTCGCTCCGCACGAGCAAGCCGCCATCGCTGGCAGACTGCAGCCGAACAGAAGCAGAGCTGGACACAGCAAAGCCAAGAGTACGAAGGAGCCCCAGACGACGACACTGCGAAGCGCCACCATCGGAGGCGAAACAAAAACAGAACCAAAAGGGAAAAACAGAGAGCTCGGAGAAAATGAGGAGGAGACCTAGAAAGGAATAACAAGAGAAATGAGAGCCAGAAAAATAGAAAAAGGCTGAGGACAGCTGAAAATCCTGCCTCCTAGTGGTGATGAAGGGCAACCCCATGATTAGGAATGGCCCCTTCCTCCACGGGAGAATGCGATTTTCACACTTCCCTCCATTTTATAGGCATTTAAATTGAGACCCTGATATCCACCGTGAGTTACATCAATGGATGCCAAGGTTTCACTTGTACTTCGAATTGAAAACTTCTGCTGACCCTGCATCCATGCAATGGCTGGGTGAAAAACCCGCTACGTAAAACCTCTGAATTAATCGCTGCAAAGCAGAAAAGTGCCAAGAAATAGGGTGGTCCACGTCTGTCTCTTGCCGGGATGCAAATGAACCTGAAGCCTTAATTCTGACTGGGGGGATTCCTCCTCCCACACCAGGACTGGTGGGAATATGCATCCTATAATTAGGCAAATTGATTTTCAGTTGAGCCCAATCATTTCCTTATCTAACGTCTGAAGCCAAACATGACTTGGGGGATTTCATAAGCGCCAAGGTCCTCATTAATCTCTGATCTCCAATTATGTTGATTATAAGGGTTGTTTTCACAGTACCGCAGCAAGAGATCAGGGGTGAGCTGGGAAAAGACTGCCATTAAGTCAAGCTTTGCACAGTGAATGTCACGGATGCTACCCAAAACTGGGGAGGGACTTCTCAGAGTAGCAGAGTGGATTGCGGAAGCGATGGTAGTTTCAAAAAAGAAAATAAATTGATCTGTCAGTGGCACAGAATTGTGGTTAAAGCCCAGGACTTAAAAGCAACAATTTTAAACCGGTCTGCCCCGGCACATTGGTATGTCACAAAAAGTCCATAAGTGCGCCACGAGAGTTTAGAGCACAGCGTCGAAAACCACTGGAAAGTCGAGCGGGTTCTGTGGCGCTGTTTCTAAGGCAACCGTCTGTAGTAATGAATTGTCTGTCGTAGGGACAGACAAATTGTTACTACAGACAGTTGCCCTAGAAACAGAGCCGCAGAACCCGGATGAGTCTCCCAGAAGTGGGAAGTGACATCAGAAGGATAAAAAAACCATAGAGAAGATCAGGAGGGCTCGTAAATCCACGACGTCAAAGTTTGCATCAAAACCACAAGAGTTTTGTTTGTCAGGACAACTTGCATTTTCTTGGCAGGACGTTGGTTGCAGCAAAGCCACAACATCTATTAGAGAGCTAGCAGACCAAATAGTGCTGGATGGTTGAAACTGGTTGGAGACAGGAGAGGAACAACAAAGGCCTCCTGCACATCTTTTGGAGTTGCACCAGCGTCCACGGGAATGTCTTGCCATTGTTCGTTTTGTTGTATTATTTTCCACCCCTCTCCCTGCCCCCACACAGGTATCAAAGAGGAACTTGCTAAAGCAGCTTCAGAAGTTCAAAGGCCTCAGCCAAAGGTCTCCATCAAAGGTAAAACTTCCAAATAAGACCACTGACGTTTTCTGATATTTCTTTTTTTTCTCCAGGACAAAAGGGCCCCAGGCTTTGTTCTTTTTCCCTTGTTAAATATCTTAAGAGCCAAAGAGGCAGCCAAAAATTATTGGCTGCATTTCCTTCTCCCTCTTACCTTTCATCACACCACCAATTAAAAAAAAAATCAGAAATTAGCACTTTCGATTTCAACTTCAAGAAATCGTATTTCCCTTTTGTCCCCGTTAGCTTATTTGCCGTTTCTTGGTCTGCCAAATTCCTTTTGATCTAAAAGGAATCCATTTCTTTGTGGAACATTCTGCCAGTCCACACACTTAACTGTCTGGGTCCCATCTTCCTGCTTGAGAAGTACCCTGATGAGATAGATCTATGCGAGATTTGAAGACCCAGTCTGAAAAAGGGGACGATCCCCAATCCCACATTCCCCCACACCGCAATGCCACCAGTTTTATTTTGTTTTTAAAAACTATGCCCCTCCTTCCCAGTACGAACATTACCAAGGCATCTGAAAAGCTCATCGGGCTCAGCTTGGGTGCTGCCTTGGATGAGTGACTGGGGGCTGCTGGCAAAAGTGGAGGAATGTGGAGGAGGCATTTCACAAGAATGGGTAACATCTTGAGAACCGGTCTGGGGTGTCATCTGCAGCTGCCTGTGGGAGCTTGGAAAGCGCAATTGCTGTGCAATCAGGACAATGAATGCAGTATGAATGGAAACATCTGGAGAAATGGAGGGTTCTATGAGTTTTCTCGTGGAGTAACATTTGTAGAAACCTCATTTGAGGGGGGAAAATGGCTTTATGGCCAGTCTGCCTATGTAAATAGAGTCAATGAGAAAGGTGGCATATAAATACTGTAAAAAATAAACTCCCCCTTCTCTCTCTCTCTCTCTCTCTCTCTCTCTCTCTCACACACACACACACACACACACACACACCACACCAAAGTTGACAAAATTCACTGCTGCTAGTTAATGTAAATTCACCCCCACTAACCCACCCCATACAACACTGTTTCCCACCCAGCTACCTCTGAGAAGTCCACACGCAGGAGATGACAGCATACCCATATCCCAGTGGTTCGCAAGCGCACCTGCATTCACAGAGGCACAGCTCTTCTTCCTGCCTCGCTGGGCTGAAATGGCGTGAAACCTCACACTACTGTTGCGGGGTGTTGTGCAAACAGTGTAAAGATTTGCGTGACGTTGGCCTGGTACGCCAGGAAGAACAGCCACACGGCACAGCGCACACTTTGGGAACCTCAGCCCTAACCCGCCACTGCTCCTTCAGGGTGGCTAGTCGAAGCCCTGCCCAGCATGCTCTGCACTTCCTGCTTCCCTTAAAGAGCCTGTGTGGAGGAAGGAGCCAGACAATTCTCCTCTCAGAGGCGAGCGGGAGGATGAGGCGGGGGCTTAGCCAGAGCACTCAGCAATGCTGTCACCATCATCACTGTGCTCCGGACTCCCAAGGGAAGCTGAAAGGGACATGAGAGGCAGCTGCATGGATGGGAGGCCTGGCAGGAACCCTGGACTTGGATCAGGGGGGTGGGCTGGAAGGAAGATGCCGGCCTCTATTTGCAGCTCCTCCCCAATCCACCCCCCAATGCAAACGCCATTGTGTGCATCATGCTCCAGGCCAGCCGTGCACGGAGAGTGCCAAGAGAACCACCTGAGCAAGGGAGATCCAGAGGCACATCCATGTCTCCAGGAGACTCCTGCCTTGACTGCCTGAGAGCCATTGAATCTTCGTCACTGGGCAGCTTCACGGGAGATAAATCATTCAGGCACCACATCTGGGGCTTTTTCAGTGCCTTAAATTCTGCCTGGAAACCAGAGCAGAAGCCAGCAAGCTAGGATACAACTTCAGTGGTGACAAATTAAAAAACCCGTTATTCACCATTTCCAGCAAACGCCTTTTCTCTCAACGCTGGTGAGATGCGGCAACCAGGCAACAAGTTAACGACCCAGACGGCAAGTGAGGAGTCGGTTCTTTGCACCCTGTGCGTTACTCGGCAGTGTGACACCAAGCCCCACATTGCTGCAATCATGCAAACAACCCCTGCTTGGTTCTGAAATGTAGCAATTCTGAGAGCCGGGGGGGGGGACATTTTTGCGTACAGGTGAGTGAACCTGGAGGAAGGCAGACGACAGCAGTCCCCTCTCCTGGCAAAAGACAGAGAGGGAGTTTGTCAAAAGCCGAGCATCTCGAGCAACACATTTCATTAAAAGCAAAGTAGCGGCGCTTCCAAGCCTAGCGTTTGTCTGTCAAGACGGAGAGGAAAACGAGAGAGGCAGCTGGCAAGAATGGCATCCGACGCTGCAGGGGTGACAGTCGCGGGGGACAGGGATGAACCGTCTTGTGATGGAACAATTAAAGTCCAGCTGCACATCAGAGTGTGCTGCTCGGGAACTCAATGAAGTCACGGCTTGTTTAGCACTCCGCCACCCCGGGAACAGGGCACCCACCAACAGGGCCCGGTTTCCATCCTGACACATTCCCTGCCCTTTTAAGCTCCCGCTCCTCCACAGCTGCCCAGGTACTTGCAAACAGTCACTGGCACCGCCTGCACTTAGCTTGTGCATCAGCCAGTGACCCAAGGAAGCAGAGCTTGCTGGCCAGGGGGCAAAGAGACCCCCCCCAGCACTCGGGCAACGCTGGGCATCCTGTCTGCGCTGCTCTGCCGTTCGCTTAGCATTTCACAGTCACGCATGGTGCGCATAAAACCTCCGGGCAATTACCGCCTCTCGTTAGAGCTGGCCAGGCTGCACGCCAATCTCTCGCCAGGGAGAAATAACAACCCTGGAGGGGAAAAATGGCACGAGGCTCCGTTTCAACATCTGTCCCCAGAACTCCCTCGCTCGCTCGCTCGCACATCCATCACCGGCTCGGATCTTCCCCACAATGGCCTTGGCTGCTGCTTCCGCCTCCACCCCCCCAGCTGCCCACCCTCCCAACCCTGACCATAAACAAAAGGGTGAATATGTGGGAACCAGCACAGACATCACTGCGCCTAGAAGGTCTGCTCAAACACCAGAGACACTTGAGTCGCACGTGAGCCTCGTTCCCCTGCCACAAGCATCCTGGAGGGTCCCCGCAATCCCCACTCCCAATTGCCACTTCCGCGAGAACCCTCCTTCCCCCTAGGCTGCTGCCACGGGGCCTCCTGCTGGCCTTCCTTGGCAACGCACCAACAGAGCGGCACTCCTCTGCCTTGCACAACACTCGGGCTGGCTGCAAAGAAACGCAGTGACTTGTTTTCACCAGCATCGTATTTCATGCTGCTGCACTGCAAGGACGCCCCCCCCCCGGTCAGAGCCCAATTCTTCTGCGCCAGCCTGGGGCAAAGAGTACAGGCTCTTGCTGGCCCCAAGGAGATGAGAGTTCATCATCAGGCATTAAACTGAGCCACACCTGACAAAATCACAGGGGATTTGAGCATCAGGAACGAACAAGAGCTCTGCCTTTACCCTGCCCACATCCTCAACCCTCATAGGAGGTCTCTTGTTGAAAGCTGCCTTTTACCACCACAGCGAAGGTCCAGGACTGCCATTCAAAAAGCTCTGGTGCCATTACGCAGTGCCGTCAGCACTGTACTGGGTGTGCTCAGCACCAGGAAATCCCCGATCCAGAGCTCAGCACCCGACTTCAGAGCCTTGCGCTCATGACTTCTCTCCTGCCTCCCAGGTGGTCCGCCTGTAAAATCTGTCAGTTTTAACTGCCTTTGGGAGTTATTCAGCACTGTGGGCTTGGAAGTTGTGTTTTAGGATTTGCAATATCTCAGATTTCATCTGAGAGTTCAAAGGCTCCATCCCCTGGGCCCAGTCAGGAGTGTGTTGTTGCCTGGCTCTGCCCCCTTGCCAAGCCGTAACTTTGCATCTGGCTCTGCCTGGCAGGCTACAAAAGCAGGTCCCACAGGCCTGCGATCAGCCCTGCCCTGCCCTGCCCACCCAGCTCAAGCCTCCCTGGCTTTCTTGTACAGACTACACCGCACTGCAGGGTTTCCCGCCTCCCCTCTCTTGCAGTTCCCCATGCCGCTGCTGCCTCATTCTTGCTTTAATTTGATATTCATTTATGGCATTTTGCAAGCTCAAGCACAACAGAGCAGTCTAGAGGCTCCTGTGAGATCTCGGAGAGCATCTCCGGTATAAACGCATATTCAAAACCTTTTGAACCTATATTCAAAAACGCATATTCAAAACCTGTTTTATGGTATAAAAACATATTCAAAAAAAAGAAGACGCATATTCTTGTCTTCTGCGTTTATACAGCCAGCAAAATTATCCACATTCAGTTGTTCATTCACACTCATCGTTCACATTAAAAAAGGGGGGGGATCTGGGATTTCAGATATTTTGCTATGAGGGCCCAAATCTTTTGCTATGATGTTAGAATGCAGCCGCTCCTTGGACCACACAACAGTGACATTCCAGAGTCAGTGCGTACCGCTAAAATGGCATAAACTAAAAAATGCCAAGGAAGTCTTTTCCATAGGGAAAATACGTACTGTCCCTTTAAAAATCAGGTGGGAACTGAAACCAAAGGAAGGACTAGCCTCTCCATCTCACAATCTCTCCCAGGCAGGTATTTAAGTAAGCGGAATGGCAGGCAGCAGTTTTGGTGTTGGTTTGTTGCCAGACTGGTGCAAGTCAACTCTGCCTAAGACAAGAAATGACTGCAATAGGCTTTAACAAATACTGTATGTCCCCAGCTCTCATGAGCAAATAACCATTTGGCACCTTACAGGCTGTTCCTGCTGCTATGCCATGCGCATTGTCAGTTCGTGTACCCCCTGGCCCATGTTCATGTGTTCCTCCTAGGGACGCATCTCCTCCCCACCTCTTCAACTTTACTGGGGGTGGGCATAGAGCCTCAGCAATGACACTGGACAAGAGCCCAGCTGATGTGGTAGGAAGCGCATGCTTTGGCACCACGGAAACAACAGGATGGTTTGGGTTGTGGCAAGTGACCTTCATGCGCTGGAACCCCCGATTGCCTTCTTGCAGTACTGCTGCCGCTGTGGGACCCTTCATCTCTCCCTAATCCAGGTGGAGTTATTCCGAGGCCGGTCTTTGGCTGACGGCCACAGTGCCACTGGGCGACACGCCAATGCACGCCGCAGCCCAGGAACTGTGATTTTTCCGTGTCAATAATTAAACGGCAGACCAGCTGCCTCTCCATGAACACACGGTCCGTCCCGGCTCGAAACACAGCAGGATGAGGACCATCTGCCCCCTGCCATGTCAACAGAGCAGCTGCACAAAGCCAGAGGCTGTTCGCAGAGTACGGAGTTGGGCAAACAAATGAACAGATCTAACACGGTGCAGGCAACAATGACTGCCGCCCTCGCCCAGCCGGCTGCCTCCCTTCCACGGGCTTCCAGGACCGGCAGCCATTCCAATGTCTATTGTTCCTCCAATTGACGGCCCCTTTTATTTCAGGTTCCACCTCTTGGGGTTTCTGTATTTGGAAGCCTTCTTTGCCCAACCCCCAAAACACCTTCCCTGCCATCCAACCTCCTCCTCGCTGAGAGTCATCCCATCTCTTCTTTAGTTCTGTGCATTAGAACCAAGCTGCCCCTGCACCTCCTCGTGTGATGAGAAGCCCCCCCCCCCCGTGCTCTTCCTCTTCTCCAGCCCTCCCTCCTTCACTACCTTCCTCTTTCCCACTTCTCCTGGCTACTCTGGTGTCCTCACGGGAGTCCTCCACTTGTCCCCATCCCCATCCAGCTGGACATCTTCCCTGCGCTCATTTCTCAGCTCCTGTACCCTCTTTCCCTCCCCTCGGGCTTCTTTCTTCCAGCATCCAAACATGATTCTGTTTTCCCTAGTCTCAAAAATCCCTCAGCCCATCCACTCTTCACTCTGTATTTTAATTGCTTTTCTTTCATGTGTCTATTAATTATAGTTTGCATATGGTTTGCATTTTTATTGTTGTGCACAGCCTAGAGCCCTGGGCAAGTGGCATATACATCTTTTAAATAAAGTGTGTTGCCCAATGATGGCACACAGAGATGATCTCCACTTCCCACTGGTTAGTGCTCAGAGGTTTAGCACTGCAGAGATTCTGGAAGGTTCGCTGCACCTCACAACATCCATTAAGCCATGACGGTCCAAAGGCTACCTGAGAGCCACAGAGCAATTCTGTTGATACATCCAACAAACACGAGGAATGCACAAGGAACCAAGAGACCTTGAGCGTGTGGCACAGCTTTCAAGGGACACGGGGCAGGCCGTGGCAATCCCCCTCATTAGACATCTTTAGTCCTGATCAAAGCTCCGAGGGCTCCTCTTGTGAAGATGAGTGACGCAGGAAGAATTCCCTAGCAGAGGCAGGATGTACAACAGAGCACCCAGAAGCTTCACTGAAACAGGGTACCATCCTCGCAATTGCTATATGATGCTCTGTCAGTCCATTTGGAAGCAGTCGGGGAAATCAAGATGGGAAGCAGTTCTACGAATCGAAACTGTCAGGCGTCACAGTGCTGTGTGACACTACGCAGTTTAGGATTCCAAACCATCAGCGTCAACAACTGTAGGTATCTTGACACTTCATAGCAATACGCTCTAGAAAAGGGGTGGGCAGGAGGGGGCTCCCGCTCTACTGGCACATTTCTAGCAGACGGGCAGTTCATGTAACCAATCAATACCCCACTCTTCCTCCAAGGAACTTTTCCCTCCCCACACACACACCCCTTCATCCTTGCTCATCTGCTGCTCTGATGATTCATTATTTTTTAATCATCAATTACTTATATCATTTTGACAAAAGGCTCACAGGCGGTTTACCGACAAAAATGACTATCTAAATGGCTCCCTGTCCTAAAAGGGCTCACAATTTTAAAAGATGGAGAGGAGGCACTGACTAAACACTGGAAGCAAACAAGCATCACAAACACAGCTTTTGCAGACCATGACAAACGTTAATGAAATGGACACCTACAATTCGATTTCCCCGGACATTGGCTGAAACTAGGGAGTCTCAACGCAACTGGAAAACGGAACAAAACGTTGCGATTGTATCTTGTGCATCCACGTCATAAACATGTGCACACATTTTCAGAAAGATAACCAAGGAAACATTTAAAAGGCAAAACTGACACCAGTGTTGTCGCCATCCCCAAGCTATAAGCTTGGGCTGAAGGAACTTGTCTCCTGGACCTCAGCCTTCCTGTCTTCAAACTACTAATTGCGCTACCTCTGAGAATGGCAGGGGAAGGAAACTAAAATGAAATGAAACCCACTGTGTCCCCCTGTAATATTAGTTCCCCCCCCCTCAAAAAAGGAGAAATGAAAACGCTTTCGTTCCAGTCCCCCAGGAAAAAAGAAGCAGCTGAGCAAATTATGCGAGTATTCAGAACACTTGCACAGAGCTGCCAATGAAATAGCAATAAACCAGATTAATGTCCTTGGAACTGGGAAGAAATGGGCTGATCTCCAATCCAGCTTAATGACTTCTCTAAAGAGGAAGAAGGGAGGGGACCTGGGGAACGCCTTGCAGAAGAATGAGCATGACATCTGTAAGGACACCGCAAAACATCACTCCAGACGGCTGGAAACTTTATTTTTTAAGTGGAGCATTGTAGCCGAGCCGCCACCTGCTGCCCCTTCCTGCTTAGAAGATGCTCTGCAAAGGAGATTCTGTCCAGCTCAGGCTGCCTGACCCAGGCTGCCTTGCGAGAGAAAGGGCATCTTTCCGATCCTTAAAGTTCTGTGCAAAGGGCCCTTTGTGGTGCTGTGCTTCCACTATCCGGCTCATGCAAACCCCCCCCTTCTCCGCACTTCTCCTTGGCAAATGGAGACACCCAGAGCTGGTTCCCTTAATAAGGCAGCAGAGCACAAGCCCACGCCAACGGCAATACCCCGATAAGCCGTTTAAGGGACACTGCGATGTGGAGCCAAGGCTGGAAATTTTAATGACGCCCAAGGAAGCACAATTGGCTTGACTCCCTTCCAAGCACGGAAGGCTCTAATTTAGCTCCTTTGAGGCAGGAATTAATATGGGGCTTGAAAACTGGAAGGTCGTTCCTCTGTTTTGAGGGGAAATAGCTTCTAATGCCTGTGTGCAAAGCAGCGGGAGGGGTCAGAGACACAGCTGCTGAGTGATGTTCTCCTTGCGCTGGGTCGGGTGGGAGTGGGCTCTGATGGGGGGTGCCTGAGTGGGCGGGCAGGCCGGAGCAAAACAGGAGCCGGCTGGATGTAGGCCATACAGATGTAGGTCCTTTGCTCTGCCTAACTTGGTACTGTCGACATCAGGGGTGTCAAACGTAAGAGCCGAGGCCAGATGCGGCCCCCAGGAGCCCTTTATTCGGCCCCCAGGAGCCACCCTTCCAGGAGTGCCACTTCTGCTGAGACTCTGCAAGTGCGACAAAAGGAGGCCTCAGAAGGCAAGGAATGAATGCCACGGGGGAGGGGGCAGGCGAAGCGGGGTGAGTCGCCTGGGTGCTGGGACCGCCCAATGGCTCCACAGGCTGCCCTTTCAGCAGTGCTGCTTTTGCCAAGGGGTCACGTAGCTAGTAAGTGTCTATGCGAGAATCAAGTGCCTGTTTCTGGCCATCGTCTGCTTAAGGACATCCTGCTTAAGGGTGACACTTCAGGCCCTCAGTGGGTGCCACGGAAGCTATTCAGCCCCCTTAGGAAACGGGTTTGAAACGCCTCGTCTGCACTGACCGGCTGACCTTCAGGACTTCAGACAGATGGAGCCTGCTCCGCTCTGCTTCGGGACAGCAGGGACACAACAGGGACACTCCAGCATCCATAGCAGGCAGCTGACCACTGACCCTCCCATTCCCACTATGGCCATGTAATTCCATAGTGTGTGTGTGTGTGTGTGTGTGTGCGCGCGCGCGCACACGTGTGTGTGTGTGTGTGTGTGTGTCCCCACCTGTAGCTAGAGAGCAAAATGGCCCAGCTGCCCCCAACACAACATCCTCCATGCTAACAGCCTGGGGTTTCCTTCCCCCCACCCCGAAGCCTCCGTCCAGATTCTCTCATTTCACATCCCCGCCCGCACTCCAGCATGCCTTTCAGATGACTTTGGGAGGCTGGAAAGCCACTGGCCTCCGGAGCCCTGGAGGCGAGCTCTTCACTCGGCGGCAAGGATCAGGGGACTGGCAGCGCAGGGCTGCCGGCCTCGGGGCGGATTTGCAGAGGACATTTTTCAAGTCGAAGGCGATTCCCGCGAGTGCTGAATTCAGGGAACGAGTCAGCCAAGCAACTTCCAGTCAGAAAAAAATGACATTCCAAGCAGAGGCGTCACTAGGGTTTGCACCACCTGGTGTGAAAGCTCTTTGCTATGATGAACCTCCTCCAGTACCAGACCATACATTACAGTATCATACACACTGTCTACGTACAGCAGCATCACTATGATTGAAGTAAAAACAAAACCCCATTTACTTTGTGTTAACAACAGCACAGGTCACCCAATAAATCAACAAAAGCCAGTGGCCAAGTTGATAGACACTCACACAACTGAATACGAGTTCTAGTCTTGGCTCTGAGACATGGAAAAGAGAGTTGACTCACACTAACACCTTATTAGGTGTTGTGAAAATTGCCTGCCGTGTAACACCTCATTGGCTTTCGGAACAATCAGTCTCATTGGTCATTTCTGAGTTAACAAAATCCACTTTTTGTTGCATAAGGAAGTTGTGTTTTCCTTTTCTGGTTATTTGGCCATAGTCATGGATAGAATACAGATATTTCAACGTGGTTTGTTTCATTTCATTCTGCATGAACACACACATATGTTCAATGATACACACACACACACACACACACACACACACACACACACACACTCTGATTGTGTCACCCGGTGCAGTCTGCACTCCCTAGTGAAGCCACTGATTCCAAGACTAGCGAGATGTCATGAATAGCAGGGATGTCTCCAACATTCCCCTGCTCCAACTTTCTCCCCAGAATTGGGGTTTCAAGTTAGTTGGCCATGTTGCCAACAGAAGCATTTGGAAACTGCCATCGTCTCAGCTTGGCATACGCTTGTATGTAGTTTAATTATTTCCACATTTTGCACTGCACAGTCTGTGGATGCAGAATTTGACACCGTTTTCTGCTCCTTCACTTCATTCCCGTCTTCCTTCCCAAAGTGCACACTGATGCAACAAGCAAGCCAATGTATGCGTGAGCGCATCAAGATCCTTCCCACAGAAATAAGGTCAAGGGCAGGAAGAGATGAGAACAAAATGAAGGAATCGAGAGGCGCAGAACTGTTCAGTTCAGTTCCACAATTAGTTTTCCAAATCTTTCCATTCAAATCAAACCTGGGAAAAGGGACAACGCAAGGCAGAGAAATGGAGCCCAAGACTGCTGAGCCTGAAGCTCTTTGTATGCTGCCATTTCTTATCCTGACCTACCCCACAAGGTCGGTGTGCAGTTCAAATGCAGTTCACACTTTTGTACAATTAAAACATCCTGTCGTCGTAATCCAGGGGTGTGGGCTCAAAAGGCAAAACAGTACAATGCTTTGCGCCATGCTCCTTGCAATGAACTCTCTGGCCTCTCAGAGGCAACTAACGTGAATGTGGTCCACGTTCTTTGTTCACACACAGTGATGGCTGCTGTTTGGCAGACTTCATTGCCAATTGGAAGCGAATTTGTTGCTAGTCTGCTCCCCGTTTTCACTATTTGCTGTCCCCTGTGCTATATTTTTTTTGGGGGGGGGGCTAGTATTGTTTTATTCATGATTTTGTAAACCACCAAGGAGGAAAGGTAGCTTAGAAGAATTAAAACTAAACAGTCTGCATGGTGGTGGCATCTCTAAAATATTAAAGAGAACAGTATGAAGCTCTTTTTGAGAATTTTGGTTAATATTAAAACAATCAGAAGCTGGAATGAATTATTGTCCTGTGCTCTGGTACGCTTGTTCTATAACATCTGATGTTGCTGCCAACGGAAACACGAGCATAGGTTAGACTGACCAAGGTGAACCATGATCTTGTGGGCTGCTATAAGATACAGGAGCTGGACTAGCTGGGCCCTTGGCCTGATCCAACAGAGCTCTTCCAATGACCTTAATAAGACAGCCTTTCTAGACTAACGGTTTCCAAACCGCAGGACCACCGTGTTACCAAAAAAGCCTTCCCCACCCAACATGGTGCTTACCGTTCCGTGCTGCAGCCGTGTATCTTTCCAGCCAATTTTCTCCGAACGTGGCACTGGGCAGCCCCGTCAGCTGCCCATTGCCCCGGCAGGCTCTGCACTCTGATTTCAGGCAAGAAGCAGCTGCCTAGTGCGGGTTTGTCGGAAGACTGGCTTGAAAGATAAGCAGCTACAGTGCAAAACGGTACCTGCCACTCAGGTTCTTCGGGATGCCGGATCTAGACCGCAGGCCGGGGTTCCAGAAAAAGCCCCAACAAGGTAGCCTCTGACAAAGCATCGGCCCGGAGAGGCTCAGGAAACCA
Organism: Lerista edwardsae; assembly: GCA_029204185.1. Classification (NCBI taxonomy): domain Eukaryota; kingdom Metazoa; phylum Chordata; class Lepidosauria; order Squamata; family Scincidae; genus Lerista; species Lerista edwardsae. Next base: position 682,973 of record JAJKFI010000144.1, read on the forward strand.
CCCTCCTTGCCTCCCCTGACAAACATTCCAACCGAGCAACAGTTCCTCCACATGACAGGGAGGCCAAGGCTCTTACCGTCTGCGATGAAGTGCTCCGGAACGTGGAGGGTCACCTTGACCGTCAGGGGGCAGGACAGCTGCGTGCCACACACCATGGCCAGGATGCAGGAGCTCACCGCAATCAGGGTCAGGGCCGTCTTGTTCACAGGACTCTTCAGGGAACCTGGAAAGCACACGGAAAGCACAGGTGGAACACGGGCCGAAGGCTCAGCGCCAGCTCGCAGCCTGACAGGGGAGGCGATCAGCAGGCAGCCTCTCCGGCCAGACCGTCGTTCTCACCAGCCCACACTGCAGCAGTGCCTTTGGCTGCCGTGCTCTTTGCGGAGATGCCACGCAGGGGCTTTCTCAGACTCCACGTCCTGTGGCAGAGGGCGGAGAGAGGCTCCCCTGAGCTGCTGTGTACGGTAAGACCCAGTCAGTGGAAATTGGACAGAGTAACAGGAACAAAATGGAGTTTGTGGGCCGGGGGAGGGGGCAGATTCAAGCTGAATCCTGAGGCACTTCAAGGTTAAGTAAGTCCTTTCACTGTGAAAGGAAGCTCCAAAGCCATTCCTGTTTCAAAGCACAGGTGCTCCAGGCCCTCTTTCATTAAAACAGTAGTCAACTGTGACCTGAATTTTCCCCGAGGAAGAGCCTATTTTAGCTCTGGGTGGGGCGTCCTGCCCTTCGGAAACTTCAGGCTCACTGTTGACCAAGCTGCACTTTTCATTCACTCTTTCTAAGATGGGGGGGGAATGGTTTTATTTGGTTGCGGATTTCAGTGTTTTCCAAAAATTAGAAGTCCAGAAACTTTTTTTTTTAAGAATTCAAGTGTTTGTTTTTAATCCAAAAATTAGAAGTGCAGAAAATGGTGCCCTGCGTTTTTTATTTCGTTATCACTATTTCCTCCCGCCTCTACTAATGAGTCAACCCACTCAGCTACCTCCAGGTAAGGAGCAGAATCTAATTCATGGCTGTAAACATCCGTCTCTGCTCACCTTTCTATTTACCTGTCTAGGCACACGCATGCCTCAAGTTTTATTTAATTTAATCAGATACCCCTTTTGAAATGCAGTTACACAAAGCCGTGAATGTAACACAACACAAACAAGCAGCATTTATAGCAGCCCCTCTTCAAAAGTGTACAAGAAAAGGCAGAGAGCACAGCAGCATCTCGACACCAGGGCAGAGATGCAGAAGGCAGAGAAAGGAACAGGAGGGCAGCGTGCCCAACCCTATAGACACAGTGTACGGCCATCCTGGTGGAAGACACAAGTGACTTTTCCCTGGCTCACTCTATAAGGTTTTGACATTGTTCTGGACAGATGCAGATCACAATAGCAGAGACCAAGAAGAAGAACACAATTTTTTTAAAAACAAAAAAAGAATAATAATCCCTCCAAACAACATGAAGCAGCAGTTTATCCCTTCCACCTAATATGCGCCAACTGGATTTGTGTAAGAGGCAGGACAAAAAACAGGGACTGAGTTGCAGACATTAATGCCCGAGTAAGTGGCGGTTAATAATTCATATAACACCATCATGTAACGAGCTATCCAAATTCATGTAGCAAGCTATCCCAATTTTACACGGTGTGAACGGCAGTTCTTTGCCCCAAGGGGCTTACAAACTTGGATACTGACAGCAAGGAGACGGGGGAGAGGCAACGGGAGAGGCAGCTGCACTTGTTTGGCAGCCCAATCCTACCCTGTGCTGACGCGGCAGAACCACCGGGCCTCCGCTGTACCTGATGAAGCTTTGCAGCAGGCCGGCGGTCTCCTTGGGGAAAGGGGGCATTTTTCCCCTTCTCCCAAGTAATGCCCCAGCCTGCCCTGTGCAGCTACTCAGTTCTCCACCAGCTACTTAGCACCACGTTAGAGCAGCCCCGTGTAGGGCACTCAGGCCCGGGAGGGAGGATGCGATATGGCAGAGGCCGGCTTTGCTGACCTCACCCCTTACTGGGCCTGATCCCCCATTTCACCCTCCCCGACTCCGTCTCACACTCTCACCACCCCTCCACCACTGCCGGCAGCCGACACTCTGGATGCAGCCTTAGTGGGGCAGCGCCGACCTCCCCGCCAACGTGGCTTACTCTCCAGGTGCCGTAAACCTGCTTTATGGCGCACTTGTCACACCCTCGGCCAGCACAGGGACTGCTGCGCTGGCTTAATGTCAGGTCTGGATGGTGCTGACAGTTCCTTAAGCTTAACTATGGAGCAGGACTCGGGTGTGCTGCCTTAACAAAATGAGTTTTAAGGAAGAGATCTGAAGGCTGTGAGGCCAAATGCTACTCTTTGGTTCTTACTTTCAGGGAGAAAGCCAATGAAGGGACTTTTATTTCAGGAGGGGCTTGGCAGGATCAGGGCAATGAGAGAAGGACCTTAGCACTAGAGTGGTGCTTCATGTGGGTATAATATAAACAGTCCTGGAGATAACGTGGTCTTAGGGGTTTTTTGCAAACCCCATCTTTGATGGTTTGCAAAACTGCCAGGGCAGACTAGGCTATGTCCATCAGGGGCTGAACAAGCTGCTATGGGGGGACAGCTGCCCCCTCACCATCATAGCCACACCCCTGGGCATTGGTAAATCAGGCAGCAGCCTCTAGGGCCTCTACAAAGTTTGGGAATCACTGCCTTAAGGGTTAGCAGGTACTGGACCCACAATATGTGCGGCTACACCAAAGGCTGGGGGGAGGCCGGAATGTGTCTTGGTATAAAATGCAAATGACCTAATCAAGCCAGAGGGTTCGCTGCCCTTGTACTGCCAACTGCAGAGTGTCCCCTTCTGTTGTCACTAATGGCAGGGCTACATCCTCAAATCTGCACATACTTCTAAACAGAATCTGCCGGAAATGTAGGAATCCAGAAAAAGAGCTGAGTCTGAGCAGCATACCGATGGCAGAATTCCACTTGCTGCTCACATGGAGCTGTTTCTCCCTCACCTCCCCCCCCCCGCAGGGCATGCTTACAAAAGGGCTCCCAGCAAGAGTGGGCTAAGAATGTTTTTTGACAGGCTCTACACCAGCCACGTCTGAACCCAGAACAAACCCAGCTCTGAAAAGGCAGGGAGGTCACCCAGAGCCCCTCTCCTCCCTCTGCGGACTGTTGGTCCGACATCAAGCACGCCAACACTCTGACACCTCTCAAATAATTCAGAGTTGGAGGCTCTTTGGAGCGTGAGATGCACAATGGAAGAAGGCCCTGCATCTGGGCTGCCATCAGGACCAAAAGCAGAGCTCCAGCAACACTCACTAATAATGTCACTTTAATGAGGAAGGTGCGGGATCTAACGCCAGAAGCACTTGGGGAACCGAACAAAACTGGGAGCCCTGCTGTGCGGCACAAAGACCAGGCAACACATCAAACCAAAGCCCACGGCCTCTTCTGCCTTCACACGCTAAGGTGGCCAAAGTCCCACCTCTGCAAAAGGACAAAGAGGCGGGAAGGCCGTGGAAATGAGCAGAGCACATGATGCCATGTGAGTGGCAAGTCCCCCTTTGACCACAATAATTGGGCCAATTCTGCCAGCTTAGCACAGCTGGGGCAGAGCAGAGAACAGGTGGTGCTGGTTGGAGAGGTAAGGAGAACCCTGCGCGCCCAAACTGCAGCGATGGCTATTTCAGATAGGTGAGGACTGCAAAATTGGAACGATCAAGCTGACAGGCTAACCTTGAGCTGAAGGCATTTGCTGAAAGGCTGGACAGCTCCCTACGGTCTACCAAAGGGCAAGCGGCCCAGGATAGATGGGCACTCCGCCTTTCATATTAAGGAGAAAACTTTTACACACACACACACACACACACACACACACACACACACACACACACAGAGAGAGAGAGAGAGAGAGAGAGAGAGAGAGAGAGAGAGTTGTATTACACTCCCCAAAGAAAAATGTATCCAAGATTAACCAACTCATTCATATAGGAGAGTAATAACCTTATAGCAAATGTCTTCACGTCCACTCCAAATTCTGTATTATACTGTGCAAAGTTTCATAAATCTTTTTATTACATGTATTTTGGTGTCTTTCCCAACTTGCCTCTCCAGAGGTGTTGCGTGAAATTTCTTTTCTTTTTACAGATATCAATGAATTGACCAATTTTATTTAAAGGTGGCATCAAAGATAACGTTAGAACATCAAGTCCCGTTTCCTGTATCTCAGTGGCCCACTGGATGCCTCTCGGAATGCACAAGACCACAAGATCCTGCATCGTGTTGCCCCTCCTCTGCATCTGGCATTCGGAGATAGGCAGTCAACATGATTTGTGCTGTGAGATAAGTGCCCCTATGAGGAAGGGGTGGATTAGTGAGAAGTGGCCGGCAGATCAGTTAAAACTAACAAGAGATGGTTCAGTTATGACAAAGTCCAAATTTTATAGTCAGCTGCAGGCTTGTTGATTTAGAGAGGGATAGGGTAAACATCATAATACTTTGATGTGCAGGGATGTTTTTAAAATGTAATTTTGCAAATAAAAAGTACGTAACGATTATGCGAGCTCGACAGGGTTTCTTTCAGAAATCGGTACTTTATATTTCAATTATGTAGCATCACGGAGAAAGTGCCTTTCAGTTTGACCCCAAAACATAAGCAAGCAAGCCTGAATAAATAAATAAATATCCAAGACCAACACAATCAAAATCATGTTGACATGGTGATTTTAACATAGACGGAAACCACACAGCACCCTGAAGGCACCAGGGCCACACACAGCTCCTGCCAGGGCAGTCACTTCTGATTTCTTTGTCTGTTTCAATCTAATGGACACCAATGTGAGAGCAGAGAGGAATGGAGCATCAATTCTGATGGAAAGTGTCAAGCAATCCAATATCAAGAAGGGAGCGGTAGTCAATTCTGCAGGAAAACCCACGCTTCGGGCCCTTGTGTGGGGGTTGCAGGCCTTTCAACAGGCTACCTGTGTGAAGGGATACCCCATGGGAAAGTGCCCGCCCCACCGTGACAGTCTGAGATTCAATCCACATTATTCAGAAGTCGCACCAAGGTGAGCCTGCAGCACCCACCACTCAAAATCCCGTGATCAAAAACCTGTTATCATCTTCACCGCCACTTATCTACTGCTTTTCAACCAAAAATTAGTGCACACAGCAGATTCCAAAGCAAAATGGTTCCCTGCCCACAAAGGGATCATAGTCCGAAAGAGGTGCAGAAGACACACCAGCCACAGCCACTGGGGCAAAGAGGGACAGCTGCTCTCCCCCGGCTAAAGCGAAGGGAAGCACCACTTGGAAAAGGTGCCCCTTTGCCCAGTTTGCTACACAGCTGGCAGAGGCCCGTTGGTTTCTTGTTGCTTCAACAAGTCATGTCTCAAGCCAGCCGCAGCTCCTTCCCCGCAGAAGCCCAGCAGCTCAGAGTATCACTTAAGCGCCCACCAGGAAATCAACGCCTTAACACAAGACCGTTCAAAACCCAGAGAAATGGCTGCTTGCCGGCCTGCTGCTGGGGAGCCCGGGGGGGGGGGCTCGCTGTTTGTTGTGAAAGGTACAGAAACTAACACCAGTTGCACGCCTTGCTCCAGAAGCAGAAAGCTGGCAAGGGGCGAGTCAGAGCAGGGCCCGTTCATTGATTTATCGATGGCCGTGCTGGAGAACCCGACGCTGCAGGCTCTGCAAGCCAGAGAAGCACCTGGGCAACGGCCTGCCAGCCCAGCACCCGCTCACCGGCAGGGAGCGCCCGCTTTGTACCTCCAGGGCCTGTTTGCACAAGGAAGCAAGAGCTGAAATGAGCTGCCCGCTGACAGGCAGAAAGGTCGGTGGGGAGCAGGAGGGGGATCCTTAAAGGAAAGGGGGAAGAATCAGGCTGGCCGAATAAGGCCCTGGAGCGAAAAGCAAAATTGTTAGAGAACAGAAGGCAGACAAGAGGAGCAAGCAGGCAAAGGAGCGCTTGCTCGGGGGCAGGAATGAGCTGCCACTTAATCGGACGAGGAGGGAAGCTGGATTCGGAAGCGCGCCTCCCCTTCACGCCCTGCAGCCTGGGCATCTGAGAGAGGGCTGCCAGTGGCGGGGGCCTCCCGACCCCTCTTGTGCAGCAGCACCAATTAGATGCGCTTCGGCCTGGCTGAGGGCTGACCGGCCGCTGGAGGAAGCTTCCTGGGAAGTGACAAATCGCTCGCAAGAGGCGGGCAGCCGGTGCCGGAAGAGGAGATGGCAAAACCTACTGGGGGAGGCTCAGCAGCAAGGGATGCTCAGCACCCCCATGTGACTGTCTCGAGCTGCCGAACCTGGCCTGCTGCTTCCCACAAATGCAAAAGGGACCGGAATCCTCTGCACACAGGGACACGCGCCACCCCGCGTGGATTTGTGAGAACCTTTGTGGCTGTGGCGCCCCATCATGTAGCCTTAAATCAGGTGCATAAGCACACAGCTGGGAAATCAGCCAACCGAAAGCGTAATGAACTTTAACTACCCGGTTTTTAATCAGCTCCAATTCTCTTTAGGATGACCAGATGTGGTGACTAAACCGCCTAGCAACCCAACCCCGTTTCCCACCCCAAGCAGACTCAACACCGCCTGAGAGGGCACAGCAAATTCTCCCTGCAGATAACAAGGAAAATACAGAAATCCACAGCAAGGGGGCAGTGGGCTCCTAGATGGCCTTTGCAAAACCTTGCGCCATACCCAGCAATGTGAGACAGCCAGGCAAGGGCGGGGGGTCCATGCCTGGCACATTAGCAGTGCTCAGAGAGGGAAGGATGGGCACCATGGACAGAGACTCAGGACTGCTGCTCCAGCCATACCCATGCTCTGCTTCCTTTGGAAGAGGGAGTCCATGCTGCCCGTCAAGCACCCAGGGACTCCCCAACTACAAATGATCTCCCCACTATATACAGGCAGAAATGCACTGTATATGGTGCAGGGGAGCTGTGTTTCCAAATAGTGCTCTCTCTCGCTCTCTCTCTCTCTCTCTCTCTCTCTCTCTCTCTCACACACACACACACACACACACACACACACACACACACACACAGAGAGAGAGAGAGAGAGAGAGAGAGAGAGAGAAGCTAATTACAAACCAAATGCAGAAAAACTACTCCCTGGAGAGACTGTTCAGAAGGAAAGGAAGGGAGGTGGGCAGGAACAGAGCTGCTTCTCCCATCTCCACGGTCTAGCCGGTGCCCTCCCAGTCTCAAGTCGACAGTTGTAAACCGTGGGTGGGTGGATGCGAAAGCAGAGAATGATTATTTTTTTAAGGTAAATCTTACGTTAGGAGCATGTGGTTTTTTTTTTTTCATTCTAGGCCATTATTAATTGCGAAGCTTCATCTCCTGCTCTTCCCTTCAAATAACAAGTGCTCTCAACTGCAGGTGCCGTGTTTTGGCTGCTCAGGCCAGCTGGCCAAAATTAGTTTGCAACTAGCCCTGGCCCCAAGGGAGACGGGAGGGAGCTGCCTGTGGCATCGCACTGAGCCTCAGTGGTACCCCCCAAAGCAGCCTTGCAGACCCAGCACCACCACAGTGCCCCCAGCCCAACGCACCTTGCCTCTCAAGCTTGGGGGGACAAAGGGAGGAACTGGAAGTAGCTTTCTATCTAGCACACACATGCACACACTACTGCAATGGGAACGTCAACACAAACCAGTTAGGAATGCTTGCCACCGTTTTTCTGCCTGCTGCAATTTAATTAATAATAAATCAACCGCCAGCAAATCCAGGATAAGAGCTGAAGAGAAGAACCGCCCAGCAAATTGCTTGCATTCCCCAACATTGGTAATAGTGTTCCAGGGTAAACACTCAATTCCCTGCCTCACAGCTACAGCGAGCTAATCTATTTGGGTAATTAAGGTAAGTACCAAATCAGCTGATGACTCAAGGACCTTTTCGGTTGCTGTGCTTTGATACATTTCCTGGGCTGAATCCAGGTGCCCCACTCCCATTGAGGGGAGCTTAGAGGAAGACGGCGCCTGGATCCAACCTGGTACTTTAGGACACATTTTGCCATTATTTGATGGTGTTTGACAGACTATCAGGTACTGACTGGGCTGGAGCTAGCAGCTGCAGGGGAAGGTCCTTGGGCCTAGCCAAAGGGGTACGTGTGACTCTGTGGACAAACTCTAAAAAGCTCACCTCCTGCCTGGGCTGGATCCTTGCCTGAGCTACAAGGCACCCTTGCCCCTGGTACGCACCCTCCCTGCGCCTTCTGGCTTGGTTCCTGGCTTGTTATCAACTTCTGGCTCGCCTCTCCGTCCAGGCTTCCAGATCCACTCCTCAGCCCTGACCTCTGTCCCAGCCCTGACACCAGGCCAATGCCCCTGAGCTCACTCTTGGGAAGCGGTGTTCAGCCTCGCTCTTTGCTGAGTTCCCATATGCTTCCGCCATCCGCGCTGAACGTGTTCTGGACGCCCTTGCCCTCCGAGGCAGGAACCGCAGCCCCCAGGAGCAGGGCCTTTTCGGTGGCAGCACCAACCTTTAGGAGTGCTCTCCCCACTGAGGTTTGGTTGGCCCTACAAGACACTGGCTAGACCTGATATTTCTTGTTCAGTTTTTGGTGATGGAAAATTACTCACTGGTGGTGTTCCTAGAATGGCCTTCAATTCGGATTTTTATTTTTTTGTCTGTACTCCCCCCCCCCCACCCGTTTAACTTTGTGGCGGTTTATTCTGCAGGCCACCTTCAATTGCCTCTGCGGCATGAAAGACAAGATTCAAAGGCTTCAAAAAAAAGGGGGGGGAAACAAATATTGGCAAGGGTGAAAAAGAACCAGCCTGAGCTCGGCCTTTGGTGAACTCCCCCAGAGCACCTCCTACTGTGATTGTTTGCTTCTCTCCTTTCCAACTAGTGGTTCTAAGAGGGAGTTGTGCTGAGCAGGTGGATGAGTCTCACTACCTGCAGAGCCCAGAGGACAATTGGTCTAATGCTTGCAGAATCCATGCAGGCACCCGCACACCTCCTCCCTCGGCAAGACCATCACCTACCAGGGATGATCATTCACAGCGGGGTCAAGGAGGCAGCCAAATCTTTGACTTAAGCAGCAGGAACTGCCAACCCCGACAAGCCGCACAGTTGGCACATTCCACTTAGCCCAAAGATCCCCGGAAGCCTGGGCTAATCTGACTCTAATACGCAGTCTCAGCTGGTTACACTTTTGGCGTTTTAATGCCTGAAATAAATATGCGTTCTCTGCTGAAACCACGCTTAAAATACCGGTCTTGATCTCTCCCTCGTGCCACTGCACAGGCAATCTTGTCCCCGTGAATCCGCAAACTGCTTTCCAAAAGAAACGGCACCCGTCAACAGCTGGAGAGGTGGTAAAATTAAAGGGTAAGATTTATTTATTTTCTTTACAAAAACCAGAGTGACGTTTTAAGGCATTCCAAAGCCTCAGAATGTCATTCTGAAGACCGAGGACCCACACAGTTCCCTGTCCTTCAGAACACCCGCCAGATGTGACTGGAGTGATCACATTTGGAGTGGGGGGGGGCTGCCCTGGAACTCTGGACTTAGGTGGTTTGGAGGGGGCTGGGGCAGGTGGGGCCACAGCAACATCATGTGACATTGGCCCCTGGCAGGTGCTATGAATCCAATGTGGCCCCTGGGGTGAAATGAGTGGGACACCCCTGCTCTCGGAGGAGTTCCTGCTCTCGTCCATCTACGAGGATGAGATGACCTTGTGCGTCCCTTCCAACTGTATTTATGATAAAACATTTAAAAAAAAACCTGTCGACAGCCGGTGAGAAGGATGAGCTACTGCTGAAACCATTACTCCTGGGCTGCACCTTTTAACATTGTTTGTAAAACCTTTGTAATTGTTAAATTAACACCACACCCACCCACCAATGAACTCTCCTCCAACTTCATGTCATGATAACTAGACGGCATCGTCCAGTCCACCACCCCACCCGAGACCCTTCTGCGGCACCAAGACTGGGGCTCCCCCAACTGTTCTGACACAGAGCTGGGTCCTGGGCTCAGTCTGACCGAGTTGGGTGCTGTCTGGCTCCTGCTTTCTCATGCATTTGCCCCACCACTCCCCTCGACACGAGACCAAGCCAGGGCTATGCACACACCCCACTCAGCCACAACTGGAATTTTCTGTCAGAGCTTTATCAGGCAAAGAATCGCTGGCAGAGTTCGTACACGACACATTTCAGGGGGTTCCAGATTCAGGCAGGGCTAGGGAAGACCCAGTGCAGGCAATGCTGAGTGAGACTGACAGTGTGCCTGATGCCACAGAAGGGAGATCCCTATCAAGCGTGATAAATTTATCACATACACAAATTCAGGAGCCAAGCTAAACGGCTGCTCGACAGTTTCAAAGACACCTTGTCAACATCACTGTGCAGCTCCGACATTCCTTTGGTTGCGCTGCTCAAGCCATCGTCAGGGTTTCAAGTGGAGAAAAAATGTTCACAAGTCCAATTAATTATCCTTCTATTGATGCTGCTGGGGGGGGGGGGTTTGCAGGGTCTCTCTATTTTTTTCCCCCACCAGCATGGACAATTAAAATCAATGGAGTCAAGCCTTGCTTTCATATCTCACTCCTGAATCAGGTGAATAGGAGTCATCATACCGAGGAAAATTGTTTAGATGCTCAAAGACAGGATTTTTATTTATTTATTTATTTATGCATTGTAATTTCTTTGACGCAGATCAGATAAACTCCCTCCAAAGGAAGCTGGATGATTATTGTTGTCTCGGTTATATCAGGGCGGAATCCTGGGTCAGATCTAAGAGAACAGCCTCGGTGCCAGGACAGAAATGGTTTGCCCTGGTTAAGTGCTGGGTGAGTGCCGTTCTGACACATACCCACAGGAAAGGAGAAGCGGCCTTGACTGAGCTCAGGATTGTCGGCACAGGCTGGTAGCAGCTCTCCAGGGTTCAGACATGGCTGTTTCTCAGTCCCACCCAGATGTACTAAGTTTGAACCTAGGAGAAGCTTCAGCATCTGCTCTATGGCCCTTCCTCAACAATAAGCCCTGCCCTCAGAAGGGAAAACAAGTCATGTCAAGAAGCACGCAACCACTGGACCATGCCGTCCCACGATGAGTGTTGCCCTCCAACAAATGCTTCTAAAGGAGTAAGTTCTGCTGAATCGTTACGCCAAGTAAAATTTGGAGGTGCCGCTCCAATGGAACAGGCAGTGCAATCCTAAAAAAAAAAACCCTCGCGCCGGTGCTGCGCTCTTGCGCCGGCCGGACGCTGTCGCGAACGTGCCATAAAGCGCATCCATGTCGGCGCTAAGGTGCTCAGCCAGCGCTTACGGCAGTGCCAATGCTCGGGCGCCGCAGCAACGCCGGCCGTGCACCAGGCGAGCGTTGGCGTCGCTGGGTCGGCGCAGGGCACCGCGAGGGCGTTCCAGAGGCGTTCCGGGGGTTACTAGGCGGTGCAGTGGGCAGAGATAGCAGCTGTGATGCAGGACGGCCGTAGTGCCAAATCCTAAACCCCGTCCCCGGCCATGGTGGCCTCGATTCGGGCCACTCCTGTCCACATTCCTCTGCGCCTGCAAAACAGCAGGCGCAGATCTGAGCAGGCCCACTAGGGGTGACCGGGGCTTACCCGGATGTAAGGGAAAACCCTCCCCTTGGCCTGCACTTCGCTGCTGCTGCTGCCTCCTAATGGGCCTTAGGATATTGCCCTGCTGTGTTGGCCTTACAAAGCCGGCACAGTATAGGATTGCGCCCTGAGAGGAGATTTAGGGTGGGGAAAAGGAAACATTAGCCCATGGAATTCACTGCCACAAGATAGCAGTGACGCCACTCACTTGGAACGCCTGAAAAAGCAGTTCTGCAAAGCTGTGGACAACTCTACCCATGAGTATGATTTGTGACCCCACATGCTACTGCCAAGGTCCCAGGCAGTGTCGGCCTCTGAAGGCCAGTTATGGGAAAGCAATGGCAAGAGAGAGGGGTTTGGCCTTGTCTCCTGTTTGTGGGCTTCCTGGAGGCATCCAGCAAGCCACTGCCAGCAACAGAACGCTGGGACCAGATGGGCCATGGGTCTGCGATCCAGCATTACTCTCCTTACAGAACCATGAAGCTAATATGCAACCTCTTATGATCGAAGGCTCAGTTCGTCGTCATCATCTAAAAAAAGAAGTTTTAGTAGGTACCAGGTGGGCTGCTGGACCAGTTTCCCTTGAAACAGCTTCATATGTCACAAAACTCGCCAGAGCAAAGTCCAACTAAATATCCAAGCCAGCAATGTGAGAAAGAAGCCAGCAATCACTCTTCAGCCCTTCCTTCCTGCTAGCCTATTTGCCAGCGCCTCCAAACAGACACACGGTGTAGCCGCATTGTCACCGAAAAGCAACACACACACACACACACACCCCTCCTCGCATCTCCTCTCCCTGCCTCCCTCCTTTAAAGGATAAACGGTAGGCAAGTTTATCCTTTATTGCCTACGAAACAAGAAGCTTTTTACCATGTGGTGGGCGAGAGTGGAGCCATTAGCAAGACTTGTTGCCCACATGCTCGGAACAAAATTAAATTAAAAGTGTTGCTTCACTGTCGAGATAAGGACTGAGCCAGGGAGATAATTTTTCACTCTCAAACACTCAATTACTTGCCGGGGCTGTATCAGATACAATCAAAATCAAATAAATAAATAAGGTTTGAAAAAGCAGGGCCCCCAGGAACAGATGTAACTGCTGTTATCTCTATCGCAGTCCAGGGGAAGCTAAAGAGGCGGCGGCAGCAAGACAGGGCCTAATTGCCACGGGAAGCCAGGGCGGCAGAGGAAAACGCTCTCCTTCCAGGACGGGGGGATCCGGACGCCTGATGTCCAGACGGGCTGGGGGCCTGCAAGGAAGCCGTCTCACCCCAAGGAGGCAGCAGAAGCCCCGGACAACCTGCTGGGGACTGGCTGGAGCCTAAAAGGTGGACATTCAATCTGGACAGGGCAAAGACCCTCTTGATTCAGAGGCCTGCCCGGGCATCAACCTGTTGCACTCTCTCTGCAGCAGCAGCAGCGGGTTCATGGCTTGTGGGCTGGTGTCCTGGGCTCCTCACTGCTCCTGGATGGCCAAGGTGGGGGAGTGTGGTGGTGGCCGGGGGAGGCTACAGGCTATGGCCACGCCCGGGTTGATCAGACTACACGCCTGACACACAGCTGCAACTGGTGCGGAAGGTGGTGGCCGGTTTGGTCGGGGGAACTCGGGGGCGGGGCTTCGTCCGACCACGGCTGCTGCAGCTCCTCTGGAGGGCAGTGCAAGGCTGGGCACAATTCCAGGCCCTGGGTTGCTTTGGTTTTTAACCAGCTCCCGGGCACCTGAGGGACCGCCCTCTCCCCGATGAGGCAGCCCACCCCGAGGAGGACCTCCCTTTGGGTGGTGCTGCTGCTGGCTAAAGGGAGAGGCTGGCCGTGACCAGCACTCGGAGCTTCTCATTGGTGACAGCACCCTCTTGGACCTGCCTCCCCGTGGAGTGGGAAATGGTGCCCTCCCCTCCGGTCTCCTGGCCTTTGCAGGTCAACTCGCCTGCAGTTGCTCTCCTGCTGGGGCTGCTTGGTACCTTGCGTTTTGCTCTTTGGGTTCCGTTTCCTGTCTCTGGTTTATCAACCAAACAAAGCTGGGTGGGTGGGTCAGTTTCCCGGACACTGGATGCCCTCTTCTTTCTGACCTGCATGATGCTGCTTTTAAGACACGCTGCTATTGATCACGGTGGTTCCAGGTGACCTAAGGGACCGCCTTCACCCTTACATTCTGGCCTGCCCTCTTGGGTCCCCCGAGGGGGCCTTCCTGCAAATGCCACCTTTCTCCCAAGTTAGGGGGTTGGCGGCACAGCAGTGAGTCTTCTCAGTAGTGGCAACACCATGTTGGAACTCCCTACTGGGGGATCCAAGATCTTCCTCCTCCTTCATGGCATTTTGGCGGCTCCAGAGCTGTCTGTTTTGTCTACTGATCGATGCTGACATGTCTACCTCTTGTATCTCTGCAGCACAACCCACATTATAAAAAGTTTGCCCCCCACCAACAATTCTTTTTTTTATTGCCTATTTTATTGTTTTACCACTTTTATGTACTCTGTTTCCCCCCCCTCCAATAATTGTAAGCTGCCTTGGCAGAGGAAAGGCGGGGTAGAAATATCTTAGTCAAATCTATCAATATTTTGCATATTACTGTGCTTTAGATTATTGTACGCCACCTTGGACACCTTTTTTTTCTCATGGAGAGAGACGGGATGTGAATCTTTCAAATAAAGAAATAAAGGCCCCGCTGACAGCTCTGGACTCTGGAAACCCAAGCTCCCCCCCCTTCAAATACTTCCCCCTGATCAAGCTCTGGGTGACTTACAGAAATTACTGATAACCAGGTTGGGTCAGTATGATGAAGAAAACCTCCACTGCCACAGTTTGGCAACACCATCATTGGCGTAAGGGAGATGCTTAGGAAGAGGACCTGAAAACCTAAGAGGACACAGGAAGTCATAACAGGTGCATCTCTGCCCAGGTAGTAGGGAGACAATAGCCCCCAGCCACAGCAGACTTGAGTCAGTTTGCAAATGCTTCGGACTGCTGGCTGTGGGGGATGTTCCTGGCTTTTGAGACAATAAACCTTGAACAGAAGGAAAAGGGCCACCGGCAGAGTTCGGAAAACATTCAGGAATCCACACCAAGCTGGGTTGTCTGGGCTCAGCAATGCCGTTTGATGAAGTGTTCAGGGGAATCTAAAGCTCGTCCACGTTTTTGCTATCCTTCAGGCTAATCCCAATTAATGGCGCCCCCCTTGCTGTTCCGTTTTGAGTGCCTCCAGGAAGCAGGATGCAATTCCTACCCAAGACAGCACGTCCCATACACGTCCCAGCGGCCAGTTTTTCTGTTAGCCAGCTAACCTTCCTGGAGGATCCAGGGAGTGATGTGGCCGCCTTGACAACGCTAAGCAGGCCTGGGTAGCCTGGTACTCGAACAGATGCTGGAAACCTCAGTTTTTTTATGTTGTCACTTGTCAAGTCATCTGAAGAGGTGAGTGGAGGGATCTCAATCAGCCAGGGAGAGACTTATCACTTCCAGGCAGCCATTCACTCTGCCAGAGGCACTGCTACTACACAGAGATACCAGCATGCTAGCCAGCCTACTCACACTGGGGATGCAGGCACCACCCCACTGCCTGGACCTCTGAGAAAGCCTTAGCCCAAGAGGCAAAGTTCAACTTCGGCAGACAGGTTCACGCAAAGCCTCAATTGAGGTGCCTCCACTTCAGGGCTCTGCTGACGGAAGGCCTTTCCGATGTCCTGCCTTGAGATGTGGCTGAGATTGTGCTTCCAGAACTGCCCCACAGGGGCCTCTCCTCTCCCCTGAGTTTTCTCACCTGGCCATCAGGTGCAAGCCCAAAACGACTGTCAGTGCCGGACAGCAGGGAAAGCCCCTGGGGCCCCTGGCTGAACCTTGTCATGTAATTATATAATAAATCAAAGCAAAAGATTGAAGGAAAATGCCTCTCCATTCTTGAACGCACTTCCAGAGTGGAAGAAGCAAAATGCCTTCAGATGGAGGAGCCCTGTTTTTTTTTTGTTTTTTTTTTCCCTAGGATAGAGCTGAACAGTATGTGGGGTTATTTTAGCTGCTTTTATAGTATGCGTTGATGTATATATCTTTGGAATGCAGAAAGCTTAAAGCTTAAAATAGATGCGTGTGAGCCCGCATGATCATCGGGACCTTTCTAGGCACTATTTTTAAGTCTCACATATGGAACAGAAAAGGCTAAAAACCCAGACAGGCATCCAAAATCAAGCAGCTCTTAATGAATGCCTTTGACAGTGATCTGCAGATGGCTGAGAATGACTCCCCTCTCGCAACAGCTAAGAGGTCAGCAGGTGTCCCACGGAGGGGTGGGGGAGAAGAGGAGCATCAGCACAATTTTTCTAGTGCTTTCTGAGTGTGCAAAGAACCTCACAAGTGTTGTCTTGAGGCTGCCCTAACAACAACCCTTTAAGATGCATTACTATACCCATGCTGCAGATGGACAAGGCTGAGGCCAAGGAGTGGCTTACCGAAGGCTGCTGATGGGGTTTGTGGTGGAGGTTAGATCAGAAGTCCTGATTTCCTGATGGAAGTCCTGATTTCCATCTCTGTCTCCCATCCTGACTATGGCAAGCAACAAAACACAGCCGTGTTTGTGTCAGCAAAGTGAAAGTGTACCAAGTTGGTAGCAGCCACAGGGGTGAGTTGAGCAGTGGCTTGACAGGCAGCTGTTGGAGATGCTCTAGGGGGAATTTCCTGCTACTGGCAGGGGGTTGGACTAGATGACCTTGCAGGTCCCTTCCAACTCTATGATTTTAAAATAAATGGTGACTATTTATATACTTCTTTTCAATAAAACAAGGTCACAAAGTGGTTTACAGAGAAAATGACGTAACTAAATGGTTCCCGGTCCCAACAGGGCTCATACTCTAAGAGACTGGCAACAAGGAGAGGGGGCACAAGAACCAACACGCGGCTGCCTAAAAGACACGGCTCTGATAGCCGGCAACATGCTAAGCGACAAGACGCCGTGTTTGCTTAGCCCCAACGCTCCTGCCTGCTGCCACAGAAGGCTCAGAAAGGGAAGGGAACGCTACCCAGATGTCTCACTCCACATTGCATTTGCTTTCTTCTGAAATAATAAGCGGCTTTTGCCTCCAGAGGCAGGAGAGGATCAAAGGGAAGCTTCCGTGGATGTAAAATACCTAATTTTCCCTTCTAGAGGGCCTTGTTTTAAACACCAAATACAGGAGCAGATCAAAGCCCGGATTCAGATTCTTCTAACAGCCCTCGGAAGGCTCCATGCATCAGGGAGAGACACGCGGCGGCTGAGGCAGAGTTAAGGCAGATAATTGGGCTCCCCTAATGTGTCACCAAAAATGGCTGCAAATCAGGGGAGTTGCTGAAGGTAAGGTAGGGCTGGGGCTCTCTTCCTCCCACTTGTAAAAACACACAACGGGAGAAATCTGCTCCTCGCCTCTCCAGAATACCCGGCCATCCTTATCTCGGCAAGGCAGAGTACGGAACTGATCGCTGGACAAGAGGAACCTAAATCCCCATGGTCTTAATTAGGCTGTAATGGGATGGCAGTGCAGGTTTATGAGGCAATAATACAGCTCCCGGGAGACCAAGCGGCGCCTCGGCTCAGTGTGTTATCCTGACAAAGGAAACTACCAGATGATGGTGGAGTGGGGAAAGGACAGTGTGGACCAGCAAGGCAGGAGACAAAGGTGGCCCATGGCTGGAGAGCAGACAGGGGGCGGCAAGACGGTGGGTGAGGGGTGCCCAAAAGTACACCTTGCACAAGGCTGGACAACATGACCCACGTGTCACAACCTTGGGCGCCAGGCTGAACCAAGCAGGCATGACTATCTTCCCTGAAAGTACAGACCTGGCCAAGTGGGCTGAAGTTGGAAGACGGCAGATTTCAGGGCAATGCAATGAGAAAACCTTGCAACCATAAGAGCGATTCAACAGCAGACACACCACACACACTCAAGTACAAGGCGAAGGCAGGTTTTGAGCCCACAATCATGGAACTCTATGACACCCGGAGGCCTTCTGAGGAGGCTGCACCTCCGGAGGGTCCAGCACATCCTCGAAGGGAGTTATTGCAGCACAGTGACCCTGCCTCCCCCCCCCCCCAGATTTCAGCAACCAACGCTTTTGGTATCCATGGGGCATCATGGCACCAATCCCTGCAGATACCGAGGGCCCACAGCCAACTATAGAATAACTGTGCATTATCGAGTTAGGAATAAACCCAGGACCTTCCAGTTCAAATGGATGGCAGACCGCCACCCCTGTATCAGGGTCTCGGTAACCCAGGCCAGAAGTTTCCAGAGGTGGGCTGCAATCCAAACTCAGGTGGGCTTGTAGCAGTGCAGCTGCCACCATCTTGCTCTGAGGCTCGGCGTCCCAGATGAGGCAACCCTCAGAGACCTTCGTTTTGGAAGGACTGTTTTGGCTGAGCCTTCCATCTCCAGCAGGCCCTCTCAGTCTACCTGCCTAAACTCTCTGCCTCATTTCCTCTTTCTCCCCCTCTCAATACTGGCATTGTGCAGTTCTCATGCCACTCTAGGCCTGTCCTCTACCTAAAACGGCAGAAGGGGCCAGAATAGCACAAGAACAGCACACCCTGCTTGGCAGCCACTGGAGGGGAAATGGATGCCTGGCTACCACCTGGCTACCACTGAGCAGCAGGTCCTCATGGGAGGTCCTCTTAGATGGCCCTCTGCTTGACAAGCTGGAGACACGGAGTTAAGCAGCCCAGATTAGGGTGAACACAAGCAATGCAGAAGGATGTCTGCAGAGCAAATAGATGCCAGCAATAATTCCAGCAAAGGAGCCAAATTGCAGACAGGAGAGGGCAAATACGTCATGCTTAATCACACACAAAACAGAACACGCAGGATCGTAAATTGTGGACACCACTTGAGAACGACCACTTTTTTTATAAAAAAAAAACATTTTTCAACATCAACATCTCAATTAAAAAATTGGCACCGTGGGCAAGGAGTTGGGACAGAGCCTTATTCCCTGACGTATTCCTTTTCAATTGGCAGATACCTTTGCATAAGGCAGTGTTAAAATGATCTTCACCCACCATTTGTTTGACACACTGCAGTGCTCTCGACCACCTCATACCCCATAGTCAGGTCTTAGCCCCTAGCGGCAGCCAAACTGTTTAGTTAGGGGAGAGTCTTTCACAGCACAATTAACGCAGACATTTGTAAGCCACTTTCTGCTGAAAAGCTCTCAAAGGACAGAGAACGAGAAGATGTTCTCTGTCCCAAAGGGGTTCAGCCTAAAAGGCAAACACAAGTAGCCACTAGAAGGATGCTGGGATCCAAGGATGTGCTTTGAGAGGCTTGGAAAGCAATTCATGGCATGGCGTGGGGAGCTGTCACTCAAAATGAGGGGGTCAAGAAAGTCCACTGGGCATCCCCAAGCCCATCTCTGCTGAGACAATCACCAATCCCTCAGCAAAAGAAAATGCGAGAATGAGCTGGTATGCATTGGCTGTTATTGAGCCGGGCAAAGCACAGGTTTATTTCTTTAATGACGCCGACGTTCTGAAGTTCCTAAGAATATCAGAAGAGCCCCTCTGGATCAGATCACCGTGGCCCACCAGATGCCTCTGGGAGCACACAAGACCACAGGAGACCGGCATCCTGTTGCCAATCCCTTGCATCTGGCAATCGCAGGTAGCCTGCTCTGGAACAACTGTGGGAGCAAAGAACTTCTTTGGGATCCAAACACAAGTGGGTGAGTTGATATATGGACTACTGACTGACTGGAGAGTAGCCTCTGTTTTATGTTCTAATGCAGCACTTACGTGGGTCATGACTCCAAGCCCAGTGGGTCGTGATCTGCCCCATCCGTGCACTAGTTTGGCTCCAAATAGGAGCCATTCCAAAGGCGCCAGTACTCACAAAGGCCTCTTCTGGCCCCGTGCCGCACTTTACTGGCTTCAGAAAGGAGCTCAGAAGCCACTTCCTGTTTGCTTCCAAAACCGGGAAGTGGCTTGTGGAGGATTCTGGGGCCATTCTGAGCCCCGCAGAGGGTGTAGAGTGGGTCACCAGAGTGGGGGAGGCCTCTAGCACCACCAGGAGCGTCGCAACCCACTGTAAAGGACAAGGTGAGTCACAGCGCTGCGAAGTTTGGGAACCTCTGTTCTAGAGAATTCATAATAATGGCCCATTAGGATCTGGTGCACAATCAGGCCTGCAGACTGCATTATGGAGCTTGGGTTGGCTAAGCCTGAATTCAAACCTCTCGCAACAGCAAGACTGGAGGTGGGAAAGGGGGGGCACAGAGGCAGAAAGGCCTCCTCTTAGCAGGGGCCGCAGGTCAGAAGCAGCAGCGAATAATTACGAACAAACTGCTGCATCCCTTCTCATCAGCACTGCGGTGTCTTCAGTCATTGTCCTCTGCCCTGTGGCAGCTGTTCTGGGACAAATCTCAGAAAGGGAGAGTCCCCTGCCCTGCCCCGCCCCAAGAGTCTTTCTCTGCAGATGACCACCACACAGGGCCCAGGCCAAAAATCAGCAGCACACCACCTCTGGCCACAATTAGCCGTCTCCAGCACCACCCCCTTCCCTAGCAGGAAGTATGAGCTCTACTCATGCTTTGCTTTCCAAGCTGTGGTTTGCTCTTAAGCTACAGAGCTCTTCCTTCCACCCAGGAATGGACAGCCACGGCCTCCATAATGGAAAAATCCCTTCTATTCTGGAAATGAGACGGAACGGAGAAGAGAAAGGAGGAAAGGGAAGGAATGGACAACAGTCCCTTCACTCAGGGGCTGATTAGATGGGTGGCTTGCAGACAAACGGAAAACACTGGGACCAAATCCTAGGAGCCAGACAGGATGGAGGGGGAGCATTTCGGAATGGATCGTTGCAGCTGAGGCCAGTGTTATCTTCACACGGCGGCAGCACTGACTCCAGGTTCGACAGGAGCTGTTTCTCTTCAGCAGTCTTGGAGGTGCCGAGGACTGAATCGGGGGCTCTCTGCATGCAAAGCAGGCTCTCCAGCAACCGGGCTGCGGCCCCCTCCTCCCAGGAGTGAAAGGACAACGACGATAAATGCCATAATCGAGCCACAATGAGATTCATAACCTATCACCTCCCGCTCCTGCTAGGGGACAAAGAAGGATGCCCTGCTTAGCTCTTCCCAATTAGGAGAAGCTGAAATCTCTCATCGTAATTCAGGCTGCAGCCTCCCGCATTCTCGGAGACATCCCCGCCGATCCAGAACTGTGCTTAACTTTCGCCTATCCAAAATTTATGCTTTCCCCCTCAGCCTGTTTTTCGCTCCTCTTCAAAATAAGTGCCAGGCACGGTCCCGGCACGCACGTGTTTTGCAGCAATAAAGGCCACGTCTGCGTTTGTTCCCATGCGCACCTGAGCTGACCCTGGGTGTGGGGAGTTCTGCCCTGGCCCAAAGATGCCGTGTGTGTTTCTGAGGCTGCCGAATCCCTGCATCAGCGCAGGCAACTCAGCTTAAGCAGGGAAAGCAAATGCAGAGCACAGAAGCCATCGTGCAAAACAGCCATTTGCTCCTGCGTCTGAAGATCGCCTTCGCTTTGTTAGAACATAGAAACAAAACAATGTGTTCCAATACCTTCCCCTCACAAAAAATAAATATAAAAATAAAGTAGACTGGCACATCAGAGACAAAGCCACCGGAGGAGAAACTTTGAAGATAAGCTTTAAAGGGATAAGGGACGTTTATCCAATGAACTAGCACACTGAGTCACACAATCAATCAATCAATCAATCACTATTTATATACCGCTTTATAAATCACTAGTATTTATATACCGCTTTTCAACACAAGTTCACAAAGCGGTTTACAAGCAAATAGTAATAATAAAGCTAAATGGCTCCCTGTCCCACAATCTAAATGGCTCACAATCTAAAAGAATGGAGAACACCACCAGCAACAGCCACGAGAAAGACACTGTGCTGGGGTGAAGAGGGACAACAACACAACAGCTTGAATGATCTTCTACACACCCTGCACATCCCCTTCTTCTCTGCAATGGCCATGGGTCTGGTCTATATATGTAGCAGGACGAAGGCACTGGACTAGCAAGGTGGGAGAGGGAGGGCGCAATCCCAACCCACTTTGCAGCAATGACCTAGCTGTGCCAAGGGGACACGTGCTGCATCCTGCAGTTGGGGGGCAGGCACGGAGGCCTCCTCAAAGTAAGGGAACGTTTGGTCCCTCCCCTCGGAGCTGCATTGCCCTTACCCAGTTGCTGGAAAGTTGGTTAGAATTGCGCCCTGCATCACGAGACTTCAGGCTACAGGTGGGAGATGCAATTTCGGAGAGGAGCTAGGAGTTTCGGCATACAAAGGCAGTTATGGCACAATTCCCAACATCTCTGCACACTTTGCCTTATATTGAAAGACTGCTGGTCCATATAGCTCAGAATGCACAGAATCGCAGAGTTGAAAGAGACCCACAAGGTCATCTGGTTCAACCCAAGTCTGTAGCAGGGAATTCCCCGCCCCCAAAGAAAGCAGCTCTGGCAGGTGCCTCTCAGCCTCCAAGGTTTCAGTCAAGCGTACCTGGAGATGCTTTCAAAATGCATTTCCAACACAGAGAAACTGTTAAAAAAAAAAAAAAAAAAAACACCCTGTGAACTCTGCTAACTGAAGCAATACAATCACAAGTTGTTGTTATTGTTGATGAATATGCTGCTTTTTCAATGACAACTACATTCTCAACCTGCAATGAGGAAATGGAAAGGAATGAGGAAAGGGACACAATCTGTGAACACACACAGAGGACCCACCAGGAACATCCATTGGGGGGGGGGGCACTGATCGGAACAGGGACCGTTCTTCGGCCCCTGGCAAACCCATGCGCCTCGTAAGCACAGTTAGTGGGATTAAAAAACCACCCTTGTTGGTCAAAGCAGGACTGCCCCATTCCCCGGCATGCAAAGGCATTTCACAGCATTGCCACAGCGCTGTGCACCAGCAAGGCAAATCGAGCACCTGAGCAGATGGGAATCGAGACCCCCCCTTAAGCAACGTGTGTCTCTACTTGCCTTCCACAACGGAAAGGCCTTTCACGGATGTCAGGTTTTCCAGATGGCCGCCCACCACAGCACTGGTCGTCAGAACCCAGGAAACTACAGCGCTATAACTATAGTTCTTCATTTGTGTTTTTTTTTTGTTTTCTCGAGTAATCCCTCTACTTTTGATTGCCATGAGCATGCATATCTTAAATTGTGATCTGTCCAATATCCACTGTAAAGCGGAAGGAAGCAACGTATTTTATTGGCTCTACGTATTCCTGTACATAACGTGCCTGGCGGCTCCTGGCGTCAAACTGGATAAAGAACATTCAGGCACTGGCAGCTGCCTCCCCGAGTCAGACCCTTGGTCCGTCCAGCTCAGCACTGTCTACCCTGACTGGCAGCAATTTTCTGGGGGCTCATGCAGGGGTCTCTCCCAGCACTGCCTGGACACGTCAGAGATGCAATGCAGGTGCGTCGGACACTCCTGACCAGACTCCGCTGTGCCAAGAGGAAGACTGTCCTGTCCCCACATGCCGAGTCCTCAGCCGGGATCTGCTCCGCTCCCCCCCCTCACCTTTGCTTCGCCGCCGACTGCGGTACTGCTCGGTGTAGAAGGTCAGCTGAGTTTCGTCGTCCGCCTCCGAGCCAGAGTTGCCTTTGGTGCGGCCAAATCCAATCCCACCTGCACAGAAACAAGTCAGAGAATCAGTTTAGCCCGATCAGCATTCACGACTGCAAGTGGGTGTCTAGAAAACAGACCCAGGGATCCTCTCTCTCACACACACACCCAGCTCTTTCCAGGATCCTCCCAACTTTTGTAATCCTAGTGTGGCCGCACCAAGCATTTTTTCCCCCAACTGTAAGAGGAACGTAAGGAATCATGGAAGCCTGAACAAAAAAAAATTGGCACACGCCTCTCTAGCTATACGGAAGGTTAAAAGAACGAGGCCCCAGGGGACGGCCCAGGGCCTTTAAACCACCATTAAAGTATTTTACGGTAGCAAAAGTCCTCCGTTATTCCAGACAGCAGTACAGTCCCCTGCCTCTTGGCAAGGAGGCTGCAAATGAAAGGACCACCTCTCCACCTCACAAACGCCTTAATCACATCCAAAGAAGAGGCAGAGAGCGGCACGGAAACCGACTGTGGCTGGCGCACCACAGAGGTTTTAGACAAGGGGGAGGACAGGCCCCTGCCCCAGACCTCTTCTCTGACGGCGGACAGGGGAAGGCTGAGCTCACGGGAGACTTAGGCCTCCGCCACCAACTACGCTTGTACATGGGCAAGTGTGGAGGACGCAATCACTGAAGATCCCTGGCCCCTCCATGACGTGCCCCCAATGGTGCACTATGACCACCACAGGAAGGACCTGATCAGGGGGGCCCTCTGATTCGGACCCTCAGCCAGTGCCTGCCTGATCACTCTGAGCTCCCTGTCTCTTCCACAGAGCTACAAAGGAGCTCAATGGCTCGAAAATGATCTGAGTTTTTCACAGAAGTCACACACACACACACACACTCACACACACACACACACACACACACACACACACGGTGGAAATAGTTCGATTCCACTTCCTGTGTCAATCTGAATTTGAACACTCGCACCCCTTCAAGTGCTGGGAGATTTGGTCACACCCCTCTCACTCCTGCTGAGATTCTGCTCCAGGTTCAAGACAGTTTACATCTGGCAGAGCTTTGATCTGCTAGGTATCTGAATCTGTACTCCTGGACGGACGGACGGACGGACGGACGGCCGGCCGGCCGGCCGGACAGACGGACGGACACACACACACACACACACACACACACACCAATTTTATTTTTGTCTGACTCTGGGTGCTGCTCCCCCCCCCCTTTCAGCCCACCATCATTTCCTACTGCGTCTGTTTTACCGTATCCTGTATCTGTCAATTCTGTTATGTTGACCTCACTGTGGCCTATTGTGAGATGTCCCGAGGGCCCCACAGCTGAACAGAAGGGTGGAGTAAAAGCGACTTTAACCGATTAATACATACGTACCGGTGTCTATGCACGGTCAAGATGGCAGAGTCGCACAAACATGAACTGATACAGGGATGCACAATGTTTGACTGAATCCCTTTGGAATGATAAAATGCCAGGGTGATGTTCAACCTGACCCATTTTTCTCTGTGACTGAACTGTTGCGCACAGCAGACTTTTGCAACCACGAGGATGAAAATGTGACACAATAAAATCTCTTAACCACACAGCCACCTGCTCTTGCCCTCTCTGTCTTCCTCTGAGAAAAGCTTCTAGAGCAAAACAAAGAGGCAGGGAGGGGAAATGCTCAAAAAGGAAATAAAACACTGCAAGATTCTACTCAATGAGAAAACACTTCGGCAGGGTGATGAGCTAACGGGACCCCTCTGGGGCAGACACAGCAATGGCTGCAGTGGGATGAGCTGTCACTCCTCTGCCTCGTGACCACCCCAGCCAGAAAACACGCGGCTGCAAAGTTTTGCACCAGAGCAGCTGTCAGAGCCAAATGATGAATGTTTGCAGAATTGCCATTCAGAGTGCATCCTGACCAATACAAAAACTCCGCCTGGGGGCGGGGGGGGATGTTTCTGCACCAAGCACATCACTTGCCTCTGGTTCAGTGCAGCCTCCGCAGCTCAGAACCTAACAAGCAGGGCTATTTCTCTGCATTGTGGAGTCCCCCATTTCTGCAACCAAAAGCCAAGCAAGCCATGAGCCAGGGTTTCAGATTCGTCAGAATAACCGGCCTGGGGTGGGGAAGGTTGATGCATTTGACCCACAAGCTGGCCTTGCAAAGTACAGCCTTATGCACCTGGAGTGACAAGGCCAGCCTGCGAGAAGCGCCGTGGGCCCTCGGAGACTCGCAGCCATGGCAAACCAGTTTGTGTAAAGCCCAATAACCTAAACGTCCCAATAAACCAGCCTGGTCTCCGAGGTGCCACAGCACTCATGCAGTTTTATGGGCACCTCCCATCCCAAGAAGAAGGCAAGTTTCACCTCTGCGAGTCAGTCAAGAGGAACTATGAAGGTTCCTTCGGCAGCCGCACCCTGCCACAAGAATGACGACACGCTCATATGTTTTCAGTAGTTAATTAGTCCATCAGAAGCAGAGCAGCTCACTGGCTAAAACAGCGTTAAATGGACTGGCTTCCCACAATGTAATGGTGAAGGGGGGGGAGTCCCCAGATGTGCCCAGTCTGCTGCACGGCTGCCGACCATTCCGCACCCCTCCGCTGTTGTTTGGTTGCCGGTTGCGTCCTGGTGATGGATGGCGCTGACAGGTTAAATTACCCGGGCTGCTCATCTCTGGAGAGTCGGTGACAGAGATATTGCATTTGCTGATTACCTAGAACCTGCGCAGGGTTTTAAAAACAAGGGGCTGGGTGCAACTGAGCTGGCAGGGAGAGAAACCCATGCCCTGACGCACTGCAAAGAGACAATAAATGGCCTAACTAAGGAACAGCATCCTACCCCCACCCCTGGCAATCAAAGGGCTATTTCAGGCTGGGGGGGGGGGGAGCTGCAGTCATGTGATTGCTCTTCCCAAGATACATTGGAGGCGGATTGCAAAAATGGACCCCAAGTCTCTCCAGGCTTAGATGGGGCAGACAAAGAAACAGGTTTCATCATTAATGTATCAATAGTATAGACCAGGAACTCAAACAGGAGGTCCCTCCGTCACTGAAAACTTCTGGGCAATAAGTATTTGGGGGCTGTTTGGAGGGAGGGTGCCCTTTAGGAGTCTAGTCCTCATGGATGAAGAACAGAAGCAAGGGGAATATACTGGGCAGAGGATGGGGGGAAGGCAGGGCCTTGGCTGGCTCTCTGAACCCCTGGCGGCCAGCCAGTCTGAGCTACTGTGGGTCTGACGCGGGATAAGGCAGCTTCCTAGGCTTCTGTGGAAGGTGGAGTGATGGCGAGACAACCGCCAGCTGTGCTGCAAACAGGAATAATGCCCTGCAGGGCTGAGCGGGGTGTGTGTGTGTCTGTCTGTCTGTCTGTCTTGAGAGGATTAACAAACTTGTAAATCAGCAAATAAGATTAGAGACAGGAGGCCTTGATTGAGACATGTCTGGAAGAAGCTGCTGTCGTAACAGGTTTCTGTTCCCATTAGAGACAGCGAGGGAGACGGCGGCCACATGCCTGTGTTCATGTGCGCACACGCACCTCTTTGGCACCACTTCCGTATCCACCGCGTGGCCAATTGTGCAGTTTTTTTCCAATTCCAGGCATCGCTCACTATCCATGGGGATCGTCCCTGGTGAATACAGAATTCTTTAGATAATGAAATGGGGGGGCACTGCAGTTTTGGGGGGTCCCCTCCGGAGCTTGTGCATCGCCTATTGGCCTCCAGGCCTGGACAAGACTGGAAGGTGCTTCTAATTGTGTTCAGGAGGTTCTCTAAGGCCCTCCAGCCTCATTTTGAATATCCACAGATAAGAATGGCTCGTGGTATCTGTTCATAAATGCATTGCAGCAAAAACATTAAGTTCATACAGCAAAAATTAAGATGATAATAATTAATAGTTTTTGTGTTTTTCCAAGTAGAACTGCTCCTTGCAGATCACATGGAGTAGGTTTGTGTACACCTGACATGTACAGGTGTTTTTCCCCCAAGCTATTGGTATAGTACCAAAAGCACACACTGCTCTTGGTATAATTTTTTACAACCCCTTTTCTTCTCCACTACTATTAAATCGGCTGTGTTATGCCCCAGATGGTCATCTGTTTTATGTTTATTAATATTTATATATGGCTTTTCAACAACAACAACAACAACAACAACAACAACAACAACAAACAACAAATCCACAAAGCAGTTATTTCTTTCAGCCTCCTAAGAGGTACCCAAGACTATACGCTCCTTGGGATAGGACCCTGTCCTCTCCTTGTGTGTTAATTATCATGTGTGTTGACGGCGCTCTAGCCACAACATCACACTACATAAAGAGGAACACTGCGGGAAGCACGGAAACGGGAGACTTAATTAGGCAGGACACCTTTGTGGAAAGCTAAGAGGTGTGGTGAGAAACAGACAGGAATGGAGCGCTAGAAGGGAAACACTTCAGGGCTTTAGAAGGGAAAATGGAAATCCCTAATGACAGAAATGCAGATCTAGGGGGAGGCAGGAAGAGCCAGAAAGACGAGAGCAGGGGCAAATGCAAAGGCCGGCGAGGAGGTTACCGTCTCCAAGACAACAAGTGGCTAGAAACAGCCAGAGCCTAGTAACAGCCAGGGCTAGTAACACAGTGACAAGAGCCCAATGGCAACTCTGCCTGGTGCATTTGGGTGTGCACATGTACACGGTGCTGGGTGCATGTCACGCAAGCCTGGCCCGACCAGCCGGTGGTATTTTGCTTGGGCTGGTGGCCAGGAAGCATCAGGCCCTGCCTGCCTTTAAAGAAAGGCCACACTTTGGTTCTGAAGAGCAATTCCCCACCATCACCTCAGCTGACCATTAGGACAAAAAAAAAACTTCCCTGGTCCTTACTGGATCAACAAATTTGAAGCAGGAAATCAGGCAACATTCTGGGAGCCTCCAGCTCAAAGTACACACAGTCAGTGAGCAGAAAAGAAGGGTCATCAAGCCTCGTCTCCCTGCAACAACCTCGCCGTATATGTAATGAAGAGTGGCACGTCAAGGAAGGCACAGGCCTCCTGACCAAGACAGGGTGGTCACCAAGCTCCACCAAGCACCACCAGCTTGGAGGGGCTTTGGCAACGTCATGGAGGCCTGGGCTATGACCAGCCATAATTATTTGCTGCCTCTGACTCCCAGAGGCAGGGGAGCAATGGTAGGAGAGAAGGATCCCTTCCTTGCCTACTTGTAGGTCGTACTGGGAAAAGCTGCAGGACTAGATGGTCCTGATCCATGTTCAAGGTCCTGATCTTGCGTTCAAGGAAAAGCTGCAGCTAAGAGATAAGGGCACACGCTTTGCATGCAGAAGGGTCTCGGGCTTCTCCCTCAACATCTCTAACTACAGGACCTCAGGCAGCAAAGGCTGGAAAGACCCCCGGACCCAGGCCTGGGAAAGCAGCCCCTTTAAGAGACCACAATGAGCTGGAGAGCTCCACAGTCTAATTTGGCATCCGGCAGCTTTATGTATTAACGTTAAAAACTAATGCGTCGTGACACGTTAGTTGCTGTTGAAAAGAGCCCTGTTTGGCAGATGGAGAAAATGCCATCCTCGGCTGGCAGGGGCAGCGGAGCCCGTCTGCCTGCGCGGCTGCCTGTCTGGTCGCACGGACTTGTCTATCAGCACATCTGCTACCAGGAGAGGGTCAACGAGTGGGGTCCAAAGGCCGTGCCCCGCCAGGTTTTTATTTATTATTACTCTACAATTGTGCATCCCGCCGTTCCATTTGCAGAAGCAAAGGCTAAAGGTGGCTAACCATCTACCGTCAAAAATGAACACTATATAAAACCATTTTAAAAAATAAAAAGGAGGCAACAATGTTTTAGAGGGCGGCAAACTATAAAAACCAAGGGGCAGACGACGGCAGACAGACAACGGCACATCACACAAACGCAGGACGGAACAAGAATGTTTTGAGACGCTGCCAAAAGGTCAAAAGGGAGGGAGGGGTTCTTCGTTCCCCCAGAAAGGATTCCATAGATGTGGCACCACCACGGAGAAGGCTCGTCTCCATGTTGCCGTCCCTCTCACTTGGCACCTGAAGGAGAGCCCCCTGAGATTATCTAAGAGCAGGGGCCAGATCGTATGGGAGAAGGCGGCCCTTTCTATAACCTGGACCCCAACAGTGAAGGGCTTTAAAGGCCAATACCAGCCGCTTGAACTAGGCCCAGAAATGAATGGGCCACCAGCGCAGTCACTGAAGCAGCCTCGTTCGGTGCTGAGCGAGACAGCAATGCCTTCCAGGGGAAAGGGGGAGATCTTCCTTCCACAGCTGTGTCTCCTCTTCTGCGCAAAAGCAGGAAGGGGCGGCAGAGGAAGGAAGGTGGCCGGCCGGCCAAACCTTCTGGAGAGAGGGAGCCACGCAGGCAGGCATGCGCACAGAGTGCTCAGCGCCCTGTTCAGCCCCCACACCTGCCACTGAAGTGGGAGCTTTCGGCTGAATTACAGCACGGCAGTAGCCTCACAAAACACATTAAGAGCCGCCCTGATGGGCAGCAAATTATCGCCCTTGGCAGAATGATCCATTAATCCCTTATTTATTTTAAAGGGGAAAGAAGCTCGGTTAACCTTTTTATTTACATTTGGCAGTCAAGATAAACACCATATTTCGGGACCGGCTCTTATTCACCCAACAGGTTTATACTTCTGGGACTGGAATCTGCCTGCTGCTTTGAAGCACATTTCTTTCAACTAGTCCGTCCCTACCCAACACTCCCGACTTCCTTGTGGTTGTCTAAGAAAATATTAGCAGAGCAGAAACGCTGTGGCTGAACCCCACACCATTACACAGGAGCACCATGGCTTTCCTTTGGGGCCCAAAACGTTTGTGAGGACTATCTTCTTTTATTTTAAGTCTCTAGCCCTCAGGGAGTGTGACCATTTTAATGGGACACTCACACCCCTGCTCCAAATATAGGGCACCCCAATGGAACGGGGCTCGCTCCTGGCTGCCAACAGATGCAACAAATGCCCTGGTGCATTCATGGGCAGGGAGAAACTAGAGGAGGGTCTCCCACACGGAAATGTGTTTGTGATATATTCTGGGCACATCACGCCATAACCACATGTCTTGCAGGAGACTGTGAGGCCCATTATGGATTTTATTTTCCAGCTCAATTTAAGATGGTGCTTACAGCTCCCTTCCGTTTCCTGGAGATGGTTAAAACGTACATCAACCCAAAACCAGAACAAGAGCCTACAAACTAGACCCATTCAGGATGCAACACCCCCAGTAGGATCTCCCTCACAGCTCCAAGTCCTGCAAAAATATTGTAGTGCACAAAAGCGCCAGAGAAGGGGTGAGGGGGCAGGGAGAGGTTTTCCCTGGCACCCACTGGCTACCTCCACACTACGACCAGGCCACAGTGCTGGTGCCACAGTTGCCCTCCGCCCTCCCGCCCTCCCGCCACCTGGCGCCGGAAAAGGCAGAGGAGGAACAGAAGTCTCGAGTGGTGGGCTTGAGAGGAGAGACTGCAGCAGCCCTGCTACCCAGGGGAATGGGATGCGAGCACTGCTGGCAGGAGGGGAAGACTTCCGAAGGCAAGGAACGCGCCACAGGGAGAGGGCGACGGCAAAATGGCACGCGGCATGCTCTGCCAGCCACAGGGGGTGGGGGAGTCACATTCCCACCACCACGGCAAAGCAGCAAAGGCACTTCCTGAGCAAGTCCTGCTGTCCAGCTGGTTCACACATCTATAACCTACAGACCAGCTGGTTGCTGTAATCTGTCAAAAACATACCCTTGGAATGACTTTCTGCTTTGCTATCGCATATCCTCCCCCTCCCCTATATTCATAATGCATTAAAGTAGCGGTATTTTTTGCTGTGCTTTTTTTATTTAAGGCAACACAAAACAGTCAGCTTTATGGTGAAAAGCAAGCATTTCCCCCCACCCCTTACTTCAGTGTTGTTGCGCTGATTTTATGTTCAGATGCTCTTTGGGGGACAGGAAATCAGATTTTTCTTCTTCCCACAGCCATTAAAAACAGCTCAACATCGTATGTCGGGAAAGCAATAGGCAATGTTTTAAACACAGTTAAGGGAGCGGCGCTTCTTTACTGTCTGTCTTTGTGGGGTTTTTCTTTCCTGCAGCTGGGCTACTCTGCGCTCTTCACATCTTCTATCTAACCAAAAAGAGATTTTATTTTTCTTTGACACCCACAGATTCCTGCAAGGAGAGCCAGCCAAGTGCAAGATCCTGAGGAGGTTCGGCATTAATTAACTCCAACCATAAAAATAATTACACACACACACACACACACACGTCAGAGGCAGGTTGTCAGCATCCCGTAACCAAGTTGGATGTGAACTCCATCAGTGCCAACTGTCATGCGGCTGTTAGGAGAAAATAAATGCATCCCAAACGGACTATTTCATTTAGGAAGAGAAGGAAGGAAAAAAATTGGATTGTGAAGGATTAATGAGGCGGAGGGTTTGTGTTTTCAGCTGGATGTAAAATGCAAACATACTAAGTTGTGATATCATCATTTAACCTTAATGTTCAATAGAGCTCTGACTGCAAGCACACCAGAGGGGCAATTAACCATGAGCCGTGAAAAAGAGAACACTCCGAGAGGGAGAGGCGTTGGAGGGGGGGAGCAGCATTCAGCGCCTACAGTGTCAACTCTGGCCCAAAGAGAAAGGGGGCTTTTTCATCTCGGGGATGGGGGGCGGAATCAAAGGTACTCCAAGAAATAAGCAGTACCTTAGGAGGTTGTCACCAGCTGCAAAGGGGAAGAAAACCCTATTTCCGTACATATTTTTCCTCCCAAATGGGGGCAATTAAACTATAGTAGGCCCTCAATATTCAAACCCGCAGACATGGGCCAGCCCCCAACCTTGAACCCTACCAGAGCTGTGTTCTGGTGGGGTCCGGAGGTTTTTCTGAGGCCCACAGAAGCTGCACGCAACCTGTTAATGCGGGCCTCAGAATGCCTGTTATGGGACAAGTAACTTCCAATTTTCACTGAAACCAGAAGTTACATTTTCAGTGCCCTTGGGAGGCATTCAGCGGCCCAGGGAAGCCCTCTCGGGGCGCAATCCTAACCTGGCGTGGTGCCGGCTCAGCGCTCTTGCGCTGGACCACCGCTGCTGCAAATGTGCCGTAAGGTGCATCTGTGCCGCGGAACTGGTCGCTGGGCCAGTGCAAGCAGCAGCGTTGATGCAGGGGTGCTGCCGCACCTGTCAGCTGCGCTGGTCAAGCACTGGCGTCGCTCTGCCAGTGCAGCACTGTGTTGAGGGCATGCCAGAGGTGTAACAGGGCACCACCGTGGGCAGCAACGGGACACGGCCGTTTGGCCAGATCCCTGGGCTGGGTGGCCCCGATTTAGGGTGCTCCTGGCAACGTGGACTTGGGCCTGCTATTTTGATGGTGCAGATCTGAGCAGCCCCATAGGGCTGGCTGGGGCTTACCCCGGGGCAAGGGGGGAAAAAAATCTGCAGTAGGGACCAGAGAAAGAGCCACAAACTGTAATGCAACCTGCACGGTGCAAAACCTGGTCCATCACTAACACTGAAGGACAAAGATGGCAACATGAAGGGACTAGTGATTTTATCTCACAACCTAAACACATAGAAATGTTAAACACACAAGTGTTGGGTCATGGGGGGTGCAGAAAGGGACCTGTTCTAACACGCCATGACACAAAAATTTCTATTAACCCATGGGGGGATTACATATAGGTACCTCAATCATGCCTGCATGTCCCCCATTCCATTTCGGACCAACAAGGGGACAATTTAAATCAGGAAAACAGCGCTGACAGAGGGAAGGCTTTGTTCAAGCACCGCTATGCTGATCAAAATGGGAGCTTCACAGCAGCTCCAAAGTTTTTACTTCTTGTTTTGTTTTGTTTTGTTTTTTAGAAGAAATGAAAGATGCACTTTCCTCCCTGCCTCCCCTCCCCCCCCAAAAAGCACAAGAAAAGCACAAGGCAGAGGAAAGAGCAGCCAAGGATGCAGCAATGTTCCCAGATAAGTGCCCCACCCACCCCAAATATCAGCCGCATAGAAACTTAGCTCATATGGCTAAGAGACCATAGAAACAGCAAAACCACCTCAATTGTTTAAAGCAGTTAAAGCGAAGTAACGTTTTCTCCTTGCTAAGTGAATAATTTATGGCCCAAGCTATCTTCATAATAACAACAGTAATAAAAAAAATGCTCTCCAGGCCGGCAGTACAGGAAAACATGCCGAGAGTATGAAGCCAATCATGTTTCAGGCTCATAAATAAGCGAAAGGAAGAGGGAACAACCGAGACCGGAAGGCTACGCTGTCACCTCGGTGGCAGAAGCAATTCCAGGCACGCTGTGACAGGTTCAACAAGCATCTGCTCGGACTATTCCAGCACAAAGGTTCTTCCAGGGCAACTGCTGGGGGACAAAAGTAATGGATGGAAGAACAAGCACAGGAGGGTGGAATCATGGCTCCACCTCCACCCCCAATCCCACCTCAAGCCTATCCTTTTAAGAGCTGCCAGGAAATAGGATCTCCTCCCCAGCTCACCATGGAGAGCCAAATTTGCCTCCTCTAAGAACATACAGCCCCACTGGATCAGGCCAAAGGCCCATCTAGTCCAGCTTCCTGTATTTCACAGTGGCCCACCAGGTGCCTAAGGGGCACCTGGTGGGCCACTGTGAAGTAGACAACAAGTTCCCTGCATCCTGTGGCCGCTCCCTTGCACCTGGCATGCTGAAGTAGCCTACTATTAACGTAAGGAGGTTGCCCAACCCATCATGGCCTATAGCCCACAATGGACTTTTCCTCCACAACTCTGTAATGGCCTTGGCAGCCTTGGCCTCTCATAGCCTTGGCAGAAGGAAACAGACCAAATTATGAATGTCAGTGGGGGGTGGGGGAAACATATGACAATTGCAGGGTTGACAAACCTCTGGGCTGATCCAGCCTGGTGTGTTTGCGTACACTATTTCTGGTGAAATTCTGAAGCATTCCAAAGTAGCAGAGCCCCGTGTTCAACATGCTTGATGGCATGCAAAACAGCAAAAACATTGCACGGTACCAGGAAGCAACCAAATCAGGTCCACTGTGAAAAAGAACAGCAATGACCTGCGGTCAGGCTATGCCCATGTCTACCCTTGCCATGGTCTCAATTACCTCTGGCCATTATTTAAGAGAGGATGTGCAAGAGGAGGTCGGCCTTGGAATGTCATGCCTCCATTTTATGCCCAACAGAACGGAGAATTTATTTATCACATTTCATACCAGCCATCCTCCAAGAAGATCAGGGTGATGCACCTGGTTCCTTCCCTCCTTTTATCTTCCAAACAACCCTGTGAGGGAGGTGAGGCTGAGAAAGAGTGACTGGCCCAAGATCAGCCAGGAGGCTTCGTAGCTGAGCAGGGATTTGAACCTGGATCTTCCCTAGGCCATCACAGGATTCCTAAAGACATCTAAGATACGTTGGATAAGTGTTGACTGAACCAGTCTGGTATTCCATGATGTATTCCATGGTATTCCAGAGCATTGCCAGAATACCAGACTGGTTCAGTAAACAGTCCCATCCCCGAAATCTGACTGGACAAACAGAGAGCTAGAAATCTCCGACTGAACAAACAGGGTGCTAGAAATCAACCTTAAGCCTACTCTGGAGAGCTGAAAGGATATTTAATTGACTGCCTACTCTTCTGCTAGCTCAGTGCTTACCAAACTCTGGCCAGTGCAACACTGAATCTCTCCCCACCATGAACACTGCCTACCATTCTGCCGCACTGCTCACACACAGTCCACCTGGACTCTGCAGAATGACCCGCCACATGGTCACATCTGCCTGGAAATCCAGGCGCACAGCCTGTTGGGGCAGTGGGCTACTGATGCAATTGCCCAGAGCATCGCTTTAAAGTTCAGGTGGGACTCTTGTGCACTCCATGATAGAACAGTGAGCCCTGGTCCCAATGGGGAACTTTTTCTTTCAGTGCACAGCAATCACAGGCTTGGCAACTGCTGTTCTTGGAAACACCGGTGTGCAGCTTCTACTACGCACCCAAATGAGATAAGCCCTTGCAGGAGGGGGCTGCTTACCTCGAGGTCGGTTCCTGCGTTTCCGCCTCCCGACAGATGAGCTGCGCAGCGCTGGCTGCAGCTGGCCGATCTCGATAGGTGTGTTGGTCCGAAAACTCTCCTTGAACTTCTGCATCAGGGACTCCACCGTTTCCTGTGTCACCTCTGCAGCTGCAAAGAACAGGGGGGAAAGGGAAGGTTGAAAAGGGTCTGTGGACGTCCAGCATCAAACACTTCATGAATAGGGAGCTGTGCAGTCCAAGGATGCGAACACACACATTGCAATAGTGAGCCAACACATCTTGCTAATGTGGAAATGGGAACACATTTTTTAATTCTAATTTTTTATCTTAAGATGTCTTTGTAGTTTAAGCCCTAGTTTAAGATAGTCTCTGTTCTTTCACCAACAGAAATGCTCTCTACTATTACTTGTAACCTAGACGTATTTCTTTACGCAGCGTGCAGTTAATCTGTGGAACTCCTTGCCAAGGAATGTGGTGATGACATTTGGCCGAGATGTCTTTAAGAGGAAATCGGCTGTGGCTCAGGGCAAGTGGGACGGCCTTTCAAAGCATGTGGAAACTGCGCACAGGAGCTCAGCCTGCCAAGCCGCCAAGCCTTCCATCCGCCGTTGGCAGTATCTTGCGCAGTCTCGCTGCTTCGGCGATTGGGTGTGGCCATGGCATTGCGATGCTCAGTTTGGGAATCCCTGTAATAGTGTGATGGTTGGCCTCAGTTTAAGGCTGCCTGTTACGCTCACTGGTACCCATCAGGCCCTCTGAATCACAGTGTCTTAAGACAAAGTTGTATTTGTGAATTGGTGCTCTCTTCCTTCGTTAAACAACACCCAGCCGTCTATTCCAAAGTTCTCCTCCTTGGAGCTGCCCTGCCGTGCCTAATTTCACTGACCTGCGCAGCTGTTCTGCATTGTGGCCAAATGCTATCTAGCAAAGTAGATTGGCTAAATTCATTCAAAGTCCTGCCGGAGTTAAAAAGGCCGAGACAGCCTGGGGCGGATTAAGAAACCAATGCATTAACCCACTGCCCTGCCTTGGCCGAGAGATGCATTAGATATAAATTGCATGGAGAGGTATCCGAACACCTGGGGAGCCTGGTGTCTGGGAAGGCTTGCAGTCTACCAGTTTTAATTCTCATGCCAGCAGGAAGCAGGGCTGGTTTTAACAGGGCACGATAGGGTGTCTGTGCAGAATGGCAGACGTGTAAACTGAAGCAAGGCTTCTTGCTGGCGTGTCGACAAGGCTGCCTGCCCCAACAGGCGTGGTTCTGTTCCAAATCTGTTTCTTTTGGCAGGCGGGGGGCATAAGACGGGGGCCATCCCAGAGCCCTGTCTCCTGTAAAGGCCAACTGCTAAGATTAATTTTTTAAAAATGGGGAAGAGCAGAAAAAGAAAACAAAGTGCTAGGAGGAAAAAGGCAAAGGAAGCCTTTGCTACAACTGCAGGCTGAGCACGTCCTTTCATGCTCATGCTATGGGCTGCAGGAGCTCTAAGATGTCTCTAACAGCATCAAGCTACTGGGCATGCTACCAATTTGCTGAGCCTTTGAAGGGCTCCATCCGGGCCCAAGATAATACACCCAGCATTTCCCAAAGAGTAGGGAAGGATCTCCAGAAGTCATCCAAGGCTTATCAGCACTGGCAGACCCAGCTGATGGGCAGGGTTGATGTGCAGCCTGAAGGAGCTGTTGACTCCAGGAGATGGTGGAATGACTGACAGCGACCGCCTCCCTCTCCACTGCCTGAAAATCTGGCTTATATTAGGTTTCAAAGGGCAGAGGGTGTTTTGGACTGGGGGCGGGGTGGTGCACATTCACCACAGATCCATCTAATCATGGCCCGGAGGAGACGTGGCATATTTGAGAGATGCCCCAAGTACTCACTGACTAGCACCACTACTCCGTCTGGCTTGGACCCAACTCCCCCTTGGGAGAGCCCATTCTCAGTGAGATGTACCACCAGCACTGAGACTTGTTATAAAGGCAGTCCAAAGTAGGACCACATGTATTACCTGGCCACTGCCTCTACTTGGGCCTGGGAGCTACTTCCTGGTTCTGGTTCTGGTCTCTGAGGCCTAGGGAAAAGGACCTCAAAAGTCATGTCCCAAACAAGATCACTAGGCAATTGAGCCTGGAAAAAAAAAAACCCTTCTTTACCAGAAAACAAGGTTTATTATGTCCAATGGGGCTTACCCCCTAGACAAATGTATTGAGGATCGCAACCGGTATTTGTAAGAAACCTTGCCATTAGGAGCGGATGGGCCTGGGGCAAAGCCTCCACCAGCAGCTACTCCCAAGAGAACATAAGAACATAAGAAGAGCCCTGCCGGATCAGGCCAAAGGCCCATCTAGTCCAGCTTCCTGTATCTCACAGCGGCCCACCAGGTGCCCCAGGGAGGCACGAGACAACAAGATGCTTGCATCCTGTTGCCACTCCCTTGCACCCGGCACTCTGAAGTAGCCTACTACTAATGTAAGGAGGTTGCACAACCCATCGTGGCCTATAGCCCACGATGAACCTTTCCTCCAGAAATCCGTCCAATCACCTCTTAAAGGCATCCAGACCAGATGCCATCACCACCTCCTGTGGCAAAGAGTTCCACAGATTAACTACCCGCTTTTATCTGTTTTAACTCTCCCAACCCTCAGATGCCCCCGGGTTCTGGTGTTTTGGTTCTGGTTCTGGTGTTTTGAGAGAGGGAAAAGGACATCCCTTTATCGACTCTATCCCTTCCGTGCATAATTTTGTATGTCTCAATCATGTCCCCCCTCAGGCGCCTTTTTTCTAGGCTGAAGAGCCCCAAACACTGCAGTCTTTCTTCATAAGGAAAGCCCCATAATCATTTTCGTCGCTCTCTTCTGCACCTTTTCCAACTCCACTATGTCCTTTTTGAGATGCGGCGACCAGAACTGGACACAGTATTCCAGGTGTGGCCTTACCATCGATTTGTACAATGGCATGATAATATTGGCTGTTTTATTCTCAACCCCTTTCCTAATTACCCCAAGCATGGAACTGGCCTTCTTAATTGCTGCCGCACACTGGGTCAATACCTTCATTGAATTGTCCACCAGCACCCCAGGACCGGACGATCTACAAGCACCCTGTTAGTTGCCTGGGGAAACCTCATCAAGCGGCATCAAACATCCCTCCAGAATCTCCAGAATCTCTCAGGTGGGCCATGCCTGACCGCCATTGCGCCAACCGTTTCCTTGTGAGCTGCGACACCTATCAAGCTGCCCATAAACACTGCCCTGGAGTTCACATTGCAAATGCCCCTGAAGAATCGGAGGGAGAATCTCCTCCCTTCAAGCGCGCCGGAGATATTTATGCTCCCCTCGCAGAGGAAAAGAACAGGTAGATGCTACGGCAGGGTGCTAACACTGTTAGATGCGCATAAGGCAACAAAGCAATAATAAAAATAAGCAAACGTGATTGTGTATCGTAGCAACCTGCAAGATACTGATAGCTTTGGGAAGTGATTTGGGTCTCCAGTCAGTTCTTAGATAAGCCACTTGGATTGGATTAGGAAAAAGGCAGGATAATGTTCTCCCTGGGGACCCTCTTGCCTGCCTCTCCTTCTTCAGCTCCCGGGCTTATCCAACGGGCCCGTTTAAAATAAGCACAGCCTCAATCCGCACAGCTCTGAGAAAAAAAAGGGGGGGGGACTCTGTGCAAACAATGGATCAGCGGCCGCAGAAAGGTGCCACAATTCTTTCTTCAAACTCACGGATCTATTATCGCTCAAATGTCTCAGCCCCGTGACCGTTTTCCAGATACGAATGTATGCCTTTCATATCCACACACCAAATTACATAACTGTAAATTCAAGGTGGCTTTATGAAGGGGAAAAAAAAAGAATTGGGGGGAGGAGAGGGCAGAGCAATGCTTTGTCAACGAGACCGCTTCCCTCCGAGGGAAACTGAACAAATGTACTTTCTCTCCTTCACATATTCATGAGATGCCTCCCTCTCCCCCGACTGCGTCTCCTCTCGCTGTTCCAGGCACTGCGCCAACAGCAGCCCTTATCTGGAACGAGGCAGGAGAAAGCCATGATACAATCACAAGTTTTCACTAATTTAACAAATCTAGTTGGGCGGGGGGGGGGAGAAGAGTCCAGGTTTGTTAGTAGAGCTCTGAACACAGGAGGCCGTGCGCAAGATACAAAGTCAACGAACAGGACCTCTTTGGCATAGGAGGCATTGGGTAGACTCTGCGTGCATGCCGAAACAAAGAGAGGTGAGCATGAAACTCTTTCCTTGGGCAAAGAGAAACTGGGCATGGAGCGACTATGTTTTCTGCCCCCGCCCCCCTGCAAAAGCAAGAATTTAAGCTCTAAGCATTGAACCCCAGCGCTTGCATTTTCGAACACCCTGGGACCAGGGCACTAGAATGCGGTTCTTTATCTGAGCCCCTCTTCCTTTTCCCTGGACTGATGGAGGTGTGGCAGACTGGCCCACAGAGGCTGAGAAAGGGGGTCTGCAACCCAGCGCAGCCCAAAGAGACACCCACCTGAGGGTCCCGGCAAGTTGTTCATCTTCCAGACTGGCTCCTATTTGGAGTCATTCAAGAGAAGGGGCGGGTGGCAGGGCAACCCACGTCTTAGGAACTCCTGGCCTCATGAATCACTTTACACCTACTTGCAGTCACACTTCAGGCACAGACAGACCACCTGGTGACTCTCTCCTCCAGCCTTGTCCCCCATGCCCAGATCTATGCCTAGGAAGGAACCTGTGAATTTCAAATTAGCTCCCGAGATTGGACTGATCTGACTTGACATGGGTGAGTTCAGTTATGTTTCCTTCTTTAGTTCAGGGTGCACTGAAACCGTCTGAGCTGAATGGAGCCTGCACAAGCATCTCCTAAACTCCATCGTTAGATTTTGTGTTTTCCTTTAGACTATAAAATGACTCCACTATGCCCCCAACCCCCTTTTCCACGCCATCTGCTTGATGACAACTTCTGTAGAATCCAAAAGTTTTCTCTGTGTGTGTTAGGGGGAGGGGGCATTACTTTTGACTGATGCTAAATCTGGCATTTTGCTAGATCTTGGATAGCTACTTGCAAGCGTATTATTCTGGTTGGTTGGTTTGGGTTAAGGCTCTCTCTTTGTTAATGCTGTAAGTTGTCTGGAAATATTCACATCCTGCAGAAATGTGGGGTATAAATTAAATCAATGAGTGCATATCATATCTTGAGTAGCAGAGACACCCGAAGCCCACGACTTTGGAGGGCTTAGCCACTTGTCTTTCCTTGGCTGGAGTAGCCAAAACACAGAAAATGTCAAGTGCCTCTTCTCTGGCTTCCCACCCCACATGCACAGAAGCGCTGGTGAATGTGCCTGAGACAGAGATGGCTGGGAGGAGAAAATGCAGGACGCCAAATCCACAAATGACGTCTTTCTCCAGGACTGCAAAGCACGATTTTATCACATATGTGCGCTGCCCTTAGTCAAGAGAACCCATCGAGCTGCATGGCTGGCCTGTGGTTAAGCTGAGCGGAGGCTCATTTTGCACAGCCCACCGTGGCAGACCTGAATTTCCGCTTAATAAAGGAGCTTGCCATCCACATCTGTGCTTTTAACACCTGTGCCTGGCATGACTAAAAATCTAACATGAGAAAGCCTATGCACGAGCACATAATTTCAGTATGATCGGCATTGCCTGGCAGTGGCACTCCAGGGTTTCAGACAGGAACTTTTTTCTACGTTCTACCTTGAGAGGGTGGGAGCTAAACCTTCTGCATGCAAACCTACAGCCCCTCCCTAATTACGACTGACTGGTACATCTGCGGATCATCTGGACTATCAGCAGATCATCACCAGGAGTTTCAGACTCCAAATGGGTCTTTTCCCACCCAACATTTAAAAGGAGAAAACGTGGTAGTTAACCTGTGGAACTCTTTGCCACAGGAGGTGGGGATGGCATCTGGTCTGGATGCCTTTAAGAGGGGATTGGACGGATTTCTGGAGGAAAGGTCCACCATGGGCTATAGGCAATGATGGATTGTGCAACCTCCTTACAAAGGTGGTGGGCTACTGGTACCGGGTGCAAGGGAGTGGCAACAGGATGCAAACATCTTGTTGTCTCCTGCCTCCCTGGGGCACCTGGTGGGCCGCTGTGAGATACAGGAAGCTGGACTAGATGGGTCTTTGGCCTGATCCAGCAGGGCTCTTCTTATGTTCTTATGTGGAGGAAAAATCAGGAGAGGATCTGCAGGTGGAAGGACTGTGTTTTGGGCTACAGAACGGAAGCATTCCTGGACCAACAGCACGTCGCCCTGTTCGCCTTTAGCCTCTACCCTCACTGCCTTTCATCTGGCTTCAGAGAGGAATTCCAGAGGAATGTAAAATGCAGCCCTCAGCGGCAGAACATTTCTTTTGCATGCAGAATGCCCTGTATCCTGGTAGGGCAGAGAATAATTCCTGCCTGAAAGCCTGGAGCGCCTGCTGCCAGCGATGTGCGAACAATGCTGATCTAAATGGACCAGTGATTCCGACATTCCCACTTTAGCACTGCATACATTTACATTGCTTAACCTAACAGTGAGAGGCAGTGCCTGGATTCTGCCGCATCCGTACCGAAGAGAAGCTTCCACTCTCTTCAGTGGACACAGCCACTCTGCAAATTGGCCTGATTAGAGCCTCCTCAAAGGCTGCCATTGACCCCTGACTTTGGTGCTTAAGCCCTAGAATTGGGAAATGGAGCTGAGGAGGACACCCTCAGGAGTCATGAGCGTGTGCCCCAGAAATGCCCAGAATTTGGCAGCACCGAGAGGCTGGTTCTTTCCACGGTGCCTGAACAGGTTCAAGCTCTCTCTCAGCTGAAAGCACCCATCTCTACCAGAGGCCGAGAGGGTGCCTTGAGCAAACAGCCACCCTGCTCCTCTCCTCTCTCGGCAAGGCTGCTCCCCTGCCCTCATCCTCTCCCCAGTCACGGTGCTCAATCACTTCCCAGCTAATTATCTCCACTCATGTGTGCAAACTAAGTGCTCGCTGGAAAATGCCACAGAATGTGAATTTCATCTGGAGCCGAGTAACTGGAAAGTGCCCCCCCCCGACACACGCATACGTACGCACACACACACGCACACACTTAAAAAAAAGAATGGCATGAAATAAGGATTGTATTAATAGCACCATTTGCAATTACTACCACAATCTCTACCCAGCCCCAGTACAGTGAGCAACTGCAAATTATTTTTCATTTTCAAGGCACCGGCACACCATCCACCCCTTCCCGGTTCTATTCCCCTCATTGCAGCAATTAAGGTAATGCAATACAATTACACACACAGACGCACGGGCGCATGCACACACACACATACACACACCCCTCACATCAGCTGTATCAACCAACGAAGGAAGCTGCGGCTTCTGCAGGCACTTTTCAACAGGAGCAAAGCAGAAGAGGGCAAAAGATCCAACCGGGAAGTTTGTTACAACGGCTGCAGCCCAGTGGCCCAGCACTGCAAATCAGGACGTTCTTCGTTCCACCCTTGCCTCCACCCTGACTTCACTAGCCAGCCCTGCAATGCCAAATGGGCATTCTGGCCAGTCTTTAGAAACCCCCGGTCACTTTCAGCCTGCTGGGCCAAGCTTCTCAAGCAACAGCAACTTAGAGCACTTAACATTTATGCAGCATTTTTTGAGAGTGCAACACAAGCCACACAGGTTCTGTGGAGGTTGTCTTTACACATTACCACAACTCAGTGGCGTCGCTAGAGGGTGTGTGCCACACCAGGTGACATACTCGGGGGATGGGGGGTAACACCACAACTGGCCAAAATTGTGAAAACCTTGGTATTTTCAAATACCACCATCATGTTATATATCATTGGATACAAAATTTCATAGTGTTGAAATATCTTTATTCTGTCAACATTACAATCAAATAACCAGAAAAAAAATACAACTGCCTTACATAACAAAAAATGGAATCCCATAACTCAAAACTGACCAATGAGACGGATTGTTCCAAGAGCCAATGAGGTGTGATTATGACACAGCAGTGAACCAATAACGCGTTAGTATGAGTCAGCCCCCATTTCTACGTATCAGAGCTAATACATATGTATTCAGTTATGTGAGCGTCAAATTGGCCATTGTTTTTTGCTGGTTACTCTTTGTTAGGTGATCTGTATTAAATCAATGAAGTTGGGGTGACAGATGGAGTGGGACAATGCGCTCTTGCACTGGGTTATGCAATTAAAGGTGAGGCCTCTGCCACAACTAGTCAATGATGTACAACCAGACCAAAGCAAGGGAGGTTTCCCTGCACCCTTCACTCCTTGCAAACAGCTGTGGGTTCCTTGACACACGGAGGCAAAGATCCACTAACGGAGGGATAGTCGTTTCACATGGGGAGATGGGCAAAGGTTTGTGGAGCCTTCCATTTTTCCTTTCAGCA
Source organism: Lerista edwardsae (assembly GCA_029204185.1). Lineage (NCBI taxonomy): Eukaryota > Metazoa > Chordata > Lepidosauria > Squamata > Scincidae > Lerista > Lerista edwardsae. Next base: position 726,534 of record JAJKFI010000144.1, read on the forward strand.
CCACCACAGGGGAAAGGGGGCAGCAGCAGATCAGACAGGTCCAGGCCTGTTCATGGGGCCAGCATGGCCTGATGGGAGGAGGTGATCACCTTCAGCTGCCCATGAGCACCATCTCCATGAATACAAACAGCAAGAAAGGATGGAGCAGAAGAGGAGGTGAGAGTGCCAAGCTAGAGTAGCCGCAAGCCTCCAAAGAGGAGGGGAAGAGGGGTGAAACACATGATAGATCAATGCAATCTTCCTGTCAATACTGACTCAGAAGCATGAACGAACAGTTCTGGTCCTCGGATATTTGCATCCTGCACTATTGTGTTACAGTCAAATGCGTCCTAGTCACTGCTGCCCCTGGACATTCTGGAGGTTGTGTGTGTCCCGGTTATTCGCGTCCCACTAAGTCTCTTTATCCCTGCCCTAACTCTAACTTCGCATTACTTTTTTAAAGTATATCTAATATACATACTGTATATTGGGGCACAAATGCCTGGTGCAAATGTCCAGGGACGCCAATGCCTGGGGCACATTTGTTCAGGACTCGGTTGTCCAGGATGCAATGGCCCAGTCACTATCTGTTCTATCACCTTCCTACGTTAAATATAGCAGAAGCATCAGAATTTGGGGAAGGAAAAGGAGGGGGGTCAGGTGCCACCCTCATGGCTGGCATCATATTATCTTGTAGGGCAACAAGGCTCGCTGGAGTTCAGAGTCAATAAGTATGTAGAGTGTATGGTGAGGTCAGCTTCTCAATGAAATGATCATTTCTGTTGGGCCCTATCGCTTTGAGGACTCAAGAGAAAGGATGAAAGCAAAACCATCCACAGCTCAAAATTCATCATGGTCAAAGAACTGCTTCCAGCTGATCAAGATGCTGGATGAAGCACCCCGCTGGATAGATTCTCTACACATCTCCAGGACAACGTAGAGTTACCAAGCCAGGAAAACAACAGGACTGTCCAGAGTCACTGGGAGAAACCGTTCCTCAGCATCTCAATGTGCAGTACTTACAATTTCAGGTGTCCTAATATCCAGAAGGGAGGCAAAGAGGATCTCAGAAACAATAGCTAGCAGATTGCTTTAGCGAATGAATCAACGCCATTGTCTGTGCTCACAGAGAGGCCTCCACGCATGGAATCAGGAACCAGGAGCGCTCACTGCAAGCTCCTGCATCAAGCATGAATGGGCTGTGCATGCATCAGGCACATCAAAAACAACGACTCCAAACAGGTGCATTGTAAATAAATGACATTAGGACCATAAGGTTGGGAGTTCGAGACCGCGCAACGGAGAGAGCTCCCGTTGCTTGTCCCAGCTCCTGCCAACCTAGCAGTTCAACAGCACCTAAATGCAAGTAGATAAATAGGGACCACTTCGGTGGGAAGGGAACGGCGTTCCGTGCGCTATGGCGTAGAGTCATGCCAGCCACATGACCACGGAAGCTTATCCTCGGACAAAATGTCGGCTCTACAGGCTTTGAACCGGAGATGAGCACTGCCCCCTACAGTCGGTCACGACTAGACCATTCGGTCGTGGGGAAAACTTTACTTTTAGGGAACATTAGGAATTCCTCACCTGGGAATCTTCTATTCTGGAATGAGGAAGGGGGAACATTCGTGACCAATGGGAATGCTCTTCTGCTTCAGAAGGCAGGGTTGGATCGAATATCTGGTCAGTGGGAGGCTTCTCAGTCCCCAGTCCAGACTGAAGGGCAGGAGACCCATGTCAGCACACGATATCCTTCTTTCGCATGGCGGTCTTCTGCATGAATGTGAGATTCTTGGTCTGGGGAATACCTTCCCACAAACAACAACTCGAAAAACTTAAAAACAGAAAACCTGCATACCAAACACAGCGGTCCCAGGTGGACCACAGAGATGGGGGAAAGAAGTAGCCCTAACTACTTTCCCCATCCCCTTAGGATAATCCCACTGGGTGACACCCCCCCCCAAGCCTGGAATGTGGCAGGCCCAAATGCCCCCCCTTCCACATTCCAGATGGCAATGGCAGGAAAAACAGTGACCTTCCTCTGTCTAGGCCCTTCTCCTGCCTAGAAGGGTGGGGAGGAAGGATCAGAGGCAGGAAAGGCAGGTAATTAGATCAAAGAAGCAAACAGGGAAAGATGAGGGAAATAAAGGAAAGGAAAGGAGGAGAACAATTTCTTCAAAGGTTGGGCTCTAAGGAGCACAACAGATCCATGACCTTGTCCTCTGAAAGGCAAGGCCGGGCTGGGGACCAGGAGGAGTCCAGATCTTCAATCCAACCCTGCCATCTGGAGCAGAAGGGCATTCCCACTGGTCTCAAATGTCCCACCTTCCTCCTTCCAGAGAAAACTGAAGTTCAAACCATGACTCAGTCCAATACTCACTTCTGCCAGCCTGGGGTCCAAATTGCACATCCCGTTAAGTACACCATTAGAGCAGATATGCTCAACTTTGATGTACGGAATATAGTTGCAGCCAGCAGGGGAGAAGATACGCATCCGGTATGCTGTGTGATGGAAAGAGCAGTGCAACTGCTGGGAGAGGGAGACAAACATGAAGGTCGGGGGGGGGAATAACCCCCTAGGACTGTGATCCTGATCTGTACCCCCTCCCTGCAACTCCTTTTCGGTAAAGAAAGTCAAACAGGTACACTCCAGAGATGTCATCACTATAACAGGTAGTTTGCCTAATTTACTTCCCAAGGTTGTTATAAAGACAAAATGGAAGGACCAGAACCATGCAAACCAGCTTGAGTTCCTTGGAGGAAGGACAGGACAAACAAACACTACAAAGATCAGCAAGAGCACCACTGTGCATCATGCTGCAGGAGCTAAGACAGAGTAGTCCAACTTTGGGCAGCTGGGGGGGGGAGGGTATCTGATTCCTTGACCCCTGGCTTCGCTGACCAGGAAGTTATTGGCAGTGATGTGATGAAGTCACTTCCTCATTCTGAGTCAGCTGAAGTCATTCAGCTGAGGTAGAGACAGAGGTGGCAGGGCTTTTTGATTTCCCTGTTGCACCACTCTTGCTTATCTTTCTCCAAAGGAAATGCTGAAACGGTGCAGCTCATAGACCAGAAACATTTCTGGAGGAGGTGGAAGAGGGCTATGGAAGGCTTTCAAGGGGGGCGCCAAAAGGGGCCTTGGAGGTCGCATGTGGCCCATGGGCCACATGTTGGACTCCTCCGCATTAAGACAGGGGTTGCCAGAATCTACCCGTTCCTTCCCGTGCATGGACAACTTCGGCAGTTCTGCCGAGGACAATCATGAAGACCTTGACTCCAGCCCCCAGGGGTCTTCATGGCACGCCACTTCTGTGCAGAACTCCGTGTGCAGTGGCAGACCCCAGAAGCAGCTCACCGGGAAGACCCCTGGGGGCTGGAGTCTGGGTCTTTGCTATGGTCCTGGGCAGAACGGCAGAAGCCGGCCGCACTGGGGACACTTTTCAGCGGTGCGGCCATCTCCAGTTTGGAGACTGATGCGCAAAGAGAAGGCACCCCACCTCACAAACCCCAGCTTGTGTTGGCAGGGTCCTCGTCCCACCCTTGAACGAGGCCCCTCCAGACCTCTCCTGACAGGGGGACAATCACACGGGAAATGCAACCATCTCGAACACACACAGAGAAGCTGTCCTGGGCTCAACCCAGACAGAGGGGGTCTGTTCCAGGAGCAAGGATGTCAGTGCCTTGGCACAGCTCATGACATAGCTGCCGTTTGCTATGCTGCGCTTAAATCGACTTGCCCCCTGCCCGCCTGCCTCCAGGCAGCATTCTTGCCCCTCATCGCCATCAGCCTTGCCAAGAATTCATTAAATACACACCGGGCTTCAATGGAAGTCAAATCAATAATGCAAATGTGTTAAGAGGGCTGAGCACCAATTACATTTTTTTTTATTTTTTTTTTATTTTCAAGGTGATTAATCATCTGGCTTTTCATTCATTGATGCCATTGAGGGGGAAATCTGCATATTATCAACACCTCAATAAAAGCGGGTGCCTCCGAGGACTGCTGAAGGCATTGTCAGATAACTCTCGTCATTAAGCAAAAGCTACCAGCTATTTGCTATAGAAAGCGCCCTCTTTAATATTTGCTTTTTCATTCACTGTTCCCTTAACAAGCTGGAATCAAAAGTGTTTTTGTTTCGTTTTTTAAAGGGCTCCTTTCAGTCTCAGCTGCACCAATTAAAATGTGTTGAATCCATTTAATGGGGAGGTCAACCAACTTAGCTTGCAGCCCTGGAATGGCTGTAAACGTATCAAACCAGTATGTTCTATTCCAAATGCAAGACTCCTTTTGCTTGTTTGCATACACAATGCACACAAACTTAGGTCATGTACACTGTGTGTGCTAACCTGCCCAGGAGTATGATCCAGTGGAAGCGGAAAAACACAACCTGTATTTCCATGTTCCTTAATCTTTGGGTCCAAATCCCACTCCCCACAGGCTGGTTAGCTTCAGTGCACAAGCAGTACTGTACCACAGTGTTATTCAAACTGTGGGTCCGGACCCACTTGGTGGGTCACAACCTGATGTCAGGTGGATCGTGGAAAGCTGGGAGCAGCCATCTTGGAAACTGCAGGCCTGACTCTTGCTATCTTCCTTTTTGTGAGTGTTAACAGTCTGTATTTTGAAGTGAGGGTTTTTTTAAAATAATAATTGTTTTTTGTTCAGTGCTTTTACATCATATTTTGTCCTAAACTAGCTTTCTGTCAGGGATGTTTCATGGTTGTACAATTGCTGCAGTCCAAGAATGCCAATTTGCATTTCAGGAGAGTCATTTTATTATGTTACAATGACAGCACTTCCTGCTTGATGATGTCACTTCCTGGCACAACATCACTTCCAGGTTAATGACATCACTCTCGGTGGGTCCCGACACAAGTGCCATTCTAAAAAGTGGGTCCCGGTCTAAAAAGTTTGAATACCACTGCTGTACCAGAATTACTACCAAAAAGGGAAGGGAATAAGAGAGGGTTAACTGATGTGGAAGTTAATTAAGTTTAACAAGTTGCCAAAGACTTTGCTACTTTGCTACATGCCTTATTTAGAAAAAGGTCATGGATTTATATTACACTTTTACTATACATTAGCGCTCGGAACAGTTCAGCAGTTTGAAGTTAGACGAACATTTTAAAAAAGTTTTGAATATGAAGAGTGAAATTTACCCTAGCAGCAACAGATAAAAGCATCAAGCAAAAACAGATAAGACCAAAGCATAACCTAGCTATTTAACAGCCTCGAAGAAGAACGTTCAGCCTCCATCCAAGAAGGGACCAAGAGGGAGGCAGGCAGCTTTCAGTGGAGAGGGCATTCCAAAGTCGCGATGCTGCTGCTGTTGAGAGGTCCCCCCTTCCTGGTACTCGCCAAACTCGTTTTTACACAAGGCAAAGCCCAGATGTGGACGCCAGATGTGGCTCTCCCAGGTTCGGGTGAAAGCTGCCAGCGCAATCCTATCAAAGACGAGCACTGGCAGAACGTGCAAGCTGCCAGCGTGCACAGGGGATGTCGGCAGGCCCAGCAGAGAAGGTAAGCCCCATGCAGAGGGTCCAACAGAGCAGGGAATGAGCAGATCAGACCCAGGGGTGGGGCTGATGAATCCAACCCCCGTTTTCCGGGGCTGATTTCCGGGGCGGACTTGGCCAGAGACTGAGCTGGTGCAGGTCCAGGTTGCCCCAAAACAGTTGCTGAGGCTTGTCCAAGGACACGTCCAGGAGCCAAAGCCCTCCCCCACGTGCCGGACGCTGGGGAGGTTGCGCCAGTGCCACTGGCTTGGGGTGCAGGCGTTTCTGTGGGACTGAGCTCCTGTGAGAGTCCAGAAGTCACCCGGCCCCTGCCTTTAGCTTACTTTAAGCAAGTGACCAAATGCGTCTCAGTTCACCTAAACTCACAAGCCTTCCTAGCTGGCAAACGGATAAGCGGGGGGGGGGGGGCGGTGTGGGGAGCTTTCCTCCGACTTATCCAACACTGCCCGCTTTTGTCGGCAGCACGGAGCACCTCCAAGCTACCTCTGCTCCACGCCGGCCCACGAACGTGCCTCGAAGCTGGCCCATAAATAATTGAGACGCCTTTATTAAACATTGATAGTTATGGACAAAGCTATGAACACCACCAGCTGAGGCATTAAGTAAACACAGAGCTCCCGGTGCCTCTCTCCCTGGAAAGGCCAAAGTGGAAAGACTGCTTCCGAGAGTTCAGGAGCCTTGCCTGAATAAATGAGGAGTCCAAAACGTCAGGGTGATTCATCCACAGGGCCCTCCACAAACCCACCCGTTGCCGTCAGCACTGCGCAAGACAAATAAAAAAGCAAATATAGCCATGAATACATTTGGAAGAGGGCGAGGTCAGCTGGACAAAGTACAGGTGGGGCCTTTTTAGAACCAGAGGGTCCAGGAACCCTCATGTACCAAAAAAATCAGCGGGTAATTCATTTCCCCACACCCCCCCCCCCCCCCCCCCCATCCGAGGCCCGCCAAAGCCGCGTGGCTTGCACATGGCTTTGGCAGGGAAGAGAATGGGAGATACGCCCTCTGGACACGACGTATCCTATTCTCAGCCCCGGAGAAGTTGCAGCTTCTCTGGGGCTGAGAATGGTCCCCCCCTCCCATCCTCTGGACGGGTGTCTGTGTGGCTCAGTTCCAGTTGCCTTCAAAGGCTTCCTATTCTATTTTGTTGAGTCACATCTATAGATGTAAACCCACGGATAATGAGGCTCAATCTGCACAGCATTATTGGTGGGATGCTACAAGTACTTTTTTTGGGGGGGGGATGGAGGAGAGTAAAAACGTTTTAAATAAAATTATCTCTACTCTCCAGCCACCCACAACAGATCAACCAGGAAAATTGGGCTCAGGGATAAAGCTTTCTCTGCACAACTTCTGAAGTGATGACCAATAGGAAATAGATACTTCTCGTTTAACCCCGCTCTGAAGTAACTGCAGGATGAAAAAAGGAACATCCTGTCTCCTCCTGTGGGCTGGCTTCCTACTCAGTCAAGGCAAATATCCCCCATGCTTCTCCCCCATCCCCAACACAGAGAGAGGCAGGTTTAGGGATAATGCCAGAACACTGCTTTCTGCTGCTGGGAAATATTCCACCATAGCAGGAGGGTATTCATTCATTCATTCATTCATTCATTCATTCTCCACATGTTTATGCTGTGCTTCCTCCAAGTAGCTCAGGGTGATGTAAATAGTTCCACCTCTCCTTTTGTCCTCGCAACAATCCTGTGAGGCAGGCAAGGTTGAGAGAGAGAGAGAGAGAGAGAGAGAGAGAGAGAGAGAGAGAGAGAGAGAGAGACTGGCCCAAGCTAATCCTGAAAGAGCTTTATGGCTGAGCAGGGTCTGAACCTGGATCTTCCCAGTCTAACTCCTGAACCACTACACCAAACTGGCTCTCAGATGCATTCAAAACAGTCCATCCATGGTTGGTTCTGAGTGGAAGAAAAAGGCAGGAGGTCAGAATTACTCCCAACCACATTTCTCCAAGGACAGAGAGACCACTCTTCCCTACTCTACTCTGCCCTTCCTGAGATATACCAACAAATATAGCAAGGGATTCACCTTAATTATCTCACAGCTCTGGAAATCTGTTTGACTGTACCTAGTACAAATCACAGGCAATGTTGGCTTTCAGAAGGAACATTAAGTTCCTAGTTCTCATGACTATACCTAGATGTTACAGGGCAGAGCCTGAAAAAAGAAGTTCTGCTTGGTTACCACAGCTAATCAACAGCAAAGCTGACATGGGAGCAGCTGCCTTCGTAATATTACTAGCGCCAGTGTTTGTGAACTCAGGTTTGCCTGTACTTGCTTAATCTTTGAAGATGCTTCCAAGCCAAGAGAACTTTCCAGTCAGTGAACTCTGGGACGCTGCTAGGAAGGTCCCACGACCACGAGGACAACAGAGAACCAAAAAAGAAACCAAGCCTTAGTACGTCTGCATTACTGATTTCTGCCACCCTTGAAAACTCAGTTTTGGTTTTTCAGATGAATCCCTTGCAAAGATTTGAGGGGGGGGGGAGAGAGAAAGAGTGCATACAAGAACCGCACTGGAAACTTCAAAGACTGTACATGTCTCCTTCCCAGCTACCTAAAGACTTCTCTCCTTGAGTGCATCTGGCTCTTGCTGGATCAAAGATGACAAATGTAGCCGTTATGTTTTAATTCGGAAGCCCTTCGTGCCTCCTCTGCCACAGCGGCTGTCAGGTGAGAAGAAACGTGTCGCCCCAGAAAGAACACACAAGGCAGGCTTCGACGCAAACGGATCCAAGCGTCACGGTCTGAGGCTCGTCGACGAATGGAAGGCTCCGTGCAAATACAGTGGCTCCTGCCTTCCCACAAGCCTTTGCCAATATCGATAACCTAGCCAGCATGGATTTCTGGGTCATGAAACAGGCCCTGGCAAGTTTTAAGCACCGCAATTTCCCTCCTGCCCCTACTATGTCCATACGTGCAAGTCTGAAACGGTGGCTTTGCTCCAGTCAAACTCCGGCCTGTGCCCCGCGATCAAGCGGCCGCTTCTCTGATGCGCCGCACCTTACGCCTGGAGTCCGTTTTTATTTCCATGCCAGTGACTCCGAAGCTGAGTCAGCAGCTGGACTCCTATAATAAGAGCTGTCACCCGAGATTCACCACCCCCATTCCTTGCTCCAAGCAAAAGTGCATAGATCTTGTGCCAGAGGTATATATTGCCTCTGATAAAGTGGGCGCGAGGTTGAGGAAAGATTCTGCCACAGTAAATCTGTTGGTCTTTAAAGTGCTGCAAGAGAGGGATGCAAGTGCACTTGGTATACGTACAGAAAATGAAGCCAGGTTGTGCACTTCAGTCTAACTTGCAGAGCAATCCTACCACCCACCCCCCCACACACACACACACATACACCTTCGGCCGACACAAGCCACTTGCGTTTGCCTTGCAGTGTTGCACACGTGCCGTAAAGCATGTGCGTGCCAGCCAAAAAGGTTAGATTGACTGGAGTCGGCATGTTGCGATTTTCTTGAAGCTTCCGGGGCACACAAATATGGCTGACTCAGATCTTTCCCGCCAATGAGGATTGCCGCGAATTCACGAATAAAAATCTTCCTGCACGTGTGTAAAAGTTAATATCAACTTTTTAAATCATGCCTGCGTGTTCTGCATACGGGTGTGCGAATCGCTTTACGAAAAATGGGATTTAATTTCCACGGAAAGGTTCATGTATTCACATTACATCGGTATGTAATATTTCCCCCCTCCTTTTTCCCCCTTCCCATTTACACATTTTTTCCCGCCTTCCATTTTCTACTGTAATATTTTTGAAATTCTGAACATTAACAGAATATGTTTTATGGGGGGGTGAGTGTAGAAGTTTAAAAAAATACTCTTAATAGCCTAGAAGTAAAAAAGAATTACTCTCATATTGACAACTACCTGTGTTATGAAGAGATTTTAATGTAATTTTCCTACATATTTATCTAATTTTCGCCCACCCTCCCCTTTTTTTCTTTCCTTCCCGTTCACACTTTATTTTTGGTTGTGTAGATTTCAAAAAATAAGTCTGTCAAAACAGTGTAATCCGAGTTTAAATAGACAGCAAGTAGCATTTCGTCCGGTGTGTTCAGTAATATAATTATGCGGAATTAAACCTTGTAAGTGCATATTAAATCATAATATGGTTACCAATGATGTTTCTACACGATCACACGTTTTTATTTTGGTAAGCTTTTATTTCAGGAGTAAATTATTAAGTGGTAAACATCACGCGAAAAGCAATCTGAAATGCTTGGAATAAAGATTGTTTGGGGCACACAAACATGGCCGCTATACACCCCCCCCCCGGCTTCACTCGATTCCTATCAATTCAACAGGAATGCCGACTCCAGTCATCTAACCTTCTTGGTGCCAGCACAAGAATCACTGGGTCAATGGAGGGTGCTGCATAAGCCCAGCACCACCGCCGCCAACAAGCGCTGTCCACTGCTGGACAGGGGGAGGGCAGCATGGGAGAGTAGGGTGTCACCGTAGGAGGGGTGGCTCATGGAGGGGGTGGCATCTGGATGCCATTAGGACACAGGACAACGGCTGAGCTGTTTGGAGGAGGGAAATCAGTCAGAAATCAGATTGCACCTACAGTACTTTTTTTTTTTTTTTTTAATCAGTGGAGACAGCCCCACAAGTTTTCTTCCCATTTAAACCTAGATAAGTGTGAGCAGGCCCACAATCACTTAGCAATGATATGTTTAATGTCGTTTGCAAAGAGCACTCCTCACTATGGAAGCTTGAGAAAAAGGGTCTGCCCATCTTCTTAAACATAAACCAACTCAGGACTCTGCTGGACCAGAAATTAACGTGATCGGCCTGTCATTTTAGTGCAGATGGCAGTTGTCAAAACATAGTTGCTGGAACATGTTGGAATGATTCCTCAAAGAAGTTTGATTTTCGGAAGCTCCTGAAAAAACAGTACTTGACAGGTTGAGAAATACAGCTGAAAACATAAAGCTGAGAAATATTCCAAATTGGCTCATTTTGCCCTTGATTCTCTGCCTCCCGGATCTGTTAATATTTCAGGAACCAGCCGCTATTGCCAAACTCGGCACTGCAACGAAGAGGACTAGCGACAGGAGAAACTGCCAAGCTGCCCTGGATCTATCCTGGGGGGTCGCATGTAAGGTCTGCAGGCCAGATCTGCCCCATGGAAGAGCCCACATGATGATTGGACCGCCATTTCTGCTGAGGTTCTGGGAAGGAGAGATGTAAGGAGGACTCATAAGGCAAGGAACGCTACAAGGAACCAGAAAGACCCAGGCCAGCCTGCAAGCACTTCTCAGCTGCAAAGTGAGGCCTTGGCCGAAAGGGCAGCCCGTGAGATAATTGGGTTCTCCCAACTCTTGAAAATATTGTCGAGATTTGCACATTTTTTTCTTCTACCATTTTGCAGGGAACGAGTTGCTATGCAAGAACAAAGTGCTTAGTTCCGGACATCACCTGCTTACAGATGTCACTTCCTGCTTAATGATGTCACTTCCAACCCTATTTGGCCTGCTGTATGAGATGGGTTTTACACTGCTAATCTAGCCTGCCTCCCGAGCTGCACAGTTTTCACCCCTTGCCTCAAAATGCTGTATATTTAGCAACTCTCCTACATTGTGGGCTGGCCGCTGCTGATAGCAAGAAGAGCCAAAGGAAAAGAGATGGGGGGGACACAAAGACAGGGTTCCTGGCTCCTACAGGTGCTGGCAACACATTCAGTCCAGCAAGCGGTGTCCCCACCCCACCTCTCTCTCTCACTCACTCACTCACTCACTCACTCACTCACTCACTCACTCACACCCCAGGTGTTCATGACTTTACCTCTGCTTCAAGCTATCAAATTGTTGTCAATTTCACGGTTTGTGCCCCTCCCTGTTGGCCATCCCCTGAAACTCTTCCCCCTGTGATGAATGGATTGCGGTTAGAGGAGCAAGCCTACAACATTAACAGCCCACAGGCTCACTCAGCCTTTCCCCTCCCTGGAGCACGTCTCAGCCATATTCAGATTTGCACATTTCACCTTTACCGCTGGGCTCTGTTCCCATTATTTCTTCTGCGCTTTTATGACAAACGGAAACCACTTCCCGCGTGCCGCTCCAAACTCTCTTCCGTCCTGAACTCATGGAAACCACCTTTCAAATACCTGTACTGCCATTGCCACATCGTTCCCTCCACGGCAACCCAGAAGCTGGAAGTCAAACAATCAATTTCTCCAAACAGGACAATCAAACTGCAGCTCCGAAGGAAATGAACTCGGAGGCAGAGGGGCAATAAATGTGTTCATTAGGCGAGATTTTATGTAACCAGGAAGGCAAAGATTTTCTTTCGCTCTGTGAAAAATCAACATTGTGGCATCCTGGCGGGAAAGCGTCCTCTCCCCCCCCCCCCTCCACGCATCCCCTTTATTCACAGCAAGGTTTGTTTTCACAGATCCTAGAAAAATGGTCCTTTAGCCTCATCCAGAGGGGCTTGTCTTACTTTCCTATTACTGGAGAAGGGAACAGAAGCACACACAGCCCCTGTCATTGGCCACGGAATTAAAGGGCTCTGGGTAAGTTTGTATGGGCAACATAAGCTGCCTTGGGGAGCCTTATGATGGAAGGCAGGGCACCAGTCCACCAATAGTTTGTCCACTCAAGAGTCTCACTGGGGTCCCCACCTGCTTCCAAGCAAATGTGCATAGGATCACAGCCTTAAGATCACAAACAAGAACAGTGGACCCTCGGTATCCATGGGGGGGGGGGTCCAACCCACCCACCCCCGGCACATATCAAATTCTGCCGATAATTACATCCGCAGTTGGAGGGCCTCAGAACACCCACAGAGCTGATCGAAAGTTGCTGGCACAAACTGGAAGTTAGTTCTGCTCACGTCTGGGAGCTTCTGAGCTCCTCCAGCTTCAACAAAGGTATCTCCACAAAGGGATAGAGAAACCCATTTGGAAACCCTGGAGAGCCACTGCCATTCAATGCAGACCAAGACAGGCCAATGATCTGATTGTATAAGCCAGTTTCATATGTTCAGGTCAGATTGGCCAGTGACCTTCCGATCCTTCAGTTTGTGCTCTGATTGCAGGACATCAGGAATTAGTTCTCCAAAGGCTTCCTTCTCTGTCTAGTCAATGGCACACTATGGCTTAACACTGAGCAGGAGCCCATGGCTAAGTGCCTCCTCAGAAGAGTGGAAATCCTTGCTGCATGAAGGTCTTGCACATCCGAGACTGGCAACAGCTCTATATTAATGCAGCCTTGACAGGGAATTTGCAACAAGAACACACAAGGCAAGCACCCTCCCTCGGGATCGGCACATGGAGAGGTGCCCACCACTTGGCTTTGCAGTCGGGTTCTGTGCAATCCAAAAGACCGCTCTGTTTACAAGAAAACAGATAAGGACCATATGATTAACTGCTCCACACTAACTATGATGAACTGCTGTAAAAATCAAACCATCTGTTTTCAGTGCAAACACTGAGGGAAATTCAAATGATTTCATTTCCACCATTGTTTCAAAACAGATGGGGATCTGTGGGGGCGGAGAGAATCCAACTGGTCCAAAAAAAAAAAAAAGGCAAATTATACTAGTTGCCTTCCTGTGCAGGAAGACAAGCTTCCTTTGCATCTTTCTCCACAAAAGTGTTGCTGCCAACTTGGGCAGATGCTATTCCTGGAGATTAACCTACACACACACACACACACACACACACACACACACACACACACGATAAGATGGTGCCGTGCTGGTGACGATTACATTGGGGTATTTTAAATGTATAAGACTAGACTTATACCAGGATAGAAATAGAGGATGTGATTTTGAAATACAAATATGTAAGATTGCTTACAGCAGATCCATGGAGGCCTGGCAATCCGACTTCCTCTGGAGGAGAAATTACTTGCCACTTAAAAACTCTTGGTTGTATTTAGCAATATCCAGGTTGGGCATTTGGTGGGAGCAAAGAGCATGTATTCCTGCCAGATGGCCAGCTTGTTCCTCATTTCAGACACCCCCCCCTCAAGAAAGAAGCTCCCCATCCTGTAAAGGCAGTTCCGGACCCCAAATACACAATGTGTAGGGGTACACACACACACTCCTTGTCTCAGTCTCCTCTTTCACTAAATGGGGGGGGGGGTTTCACACGGGCATCCTTAAGCTCTCCAGTGGCTTACTCTATTTGAAACACTGAAATATCCCTAGCTATTTCCCGTTAAATAAGCACAATTATTTGTGTTGCCTTCTCTACCCCAAATAGGCATTCCCCCCCCCCACGACCGTCCCGTTCATCAGCAAAAATCCCAGTCCTGTGACAGCACAGATTTGTGGGCACATCTTTCCGGATCCGGAAGGGCAAGAAGCGCTGCCGGGATCTCCAATCTGGACTAGGACAACATCTCCTCTCTTGATTGGCAAACTCACTCCTCCATGCAGAACGGACGAGAGAGAGCAAAGTGCCAGCCAGTAACTCCGTTTTATCTTCTCAGCTGGCCTTGATGCTAAACATCTCTGCCTCTGTTTTTCCCCCAGCCCTTGTAGATGTTGCTGACTGCCAGAAAGAGCAGAAACAGAAAAGGAAACAGAAGGGGGGACGCCGATGCCCAGGGATTAAAGAACCCTTTCACTAGGACTTCTGCATTTCGTCCTCAGTAGAGAACTTCCAAATCTTGGCTCAGTGTGTCAGGCTCGAACTCAGCCCGTTTGCCAACTGGAACCCAGACCAGAGAGAGTAAATGTCAAAAGAGCCTACGTTTCAAAGGAGACTTTATGTAGAAAGGCAATAAACAAGAGGGACATGTGTATCAAAAGCCCAACTCTTAATGAGGCGCCTTTACACGCCATACTTTTATCACAGACCTGACCTTTGCTGCAGCAGCGGGGCTCAGAATGAGTAGCTACAAACCTCTGCTTTTCTCTCCCTCTCACCCCTTCCAAGTTCACTTCTATCAGGAAATATGCAGCCAGTCTACACTTTTTGTGCAGGGAGATGGCAGAATCTCAAACTGTTCTTACTGAGAGTGTCGAGTCACATTTTAAAAAAGCAGGGGGGAAGCCAAATTCTAAGCACACACAGAACGCCAACTCCCTGCATGTAGTGAATGAGCCCAGTGGAGGAAACATGGAACACACATCTCTCCCAGTATTGCTGGTTTACACACAATGGGAAGGGGAAGGGCTGGTCCATCCATGAGGCCAACTGAAGCACCTATCTATATATTAGTGCAGTATATATATCAGTGTGGCCCTCCACTATACTAGTGGAGGACCACCCATCTCTTTCCACCTACTGGCCTCCACTGGTCCACTCTCTGCATTGAAAAGGGAAAATGGGAGCAGAGATGAAGAAGAGAGGAGGAGAGGGCATTGAAGGGTGGAAGAAATACAGGCTGTCTCAAGCTTCCCAAGGTGGTCTTGGACTCACTCTGGGGTCAGGTTGCACAGGGGAGACGCCCAAGTCAAAACACACCACCTGCAGACCTCAGTGGGACAACTCAAAATCCCGCCACCTCATTCTATGCCATGTGTAGATTGGGTCTAAGGGTGGGAATCCATCCTGTCTTAACTGAAGACCAAAGCCGACAGGATGCAGGAGAATCCATGATTGGTTCCCCCAATATTATTTTCCCCTTTAAAACAGCAGCAAACTGTGGAGTGGGGAGAAACTAGAGCAGCAGTGTGAGAGCGAGCGAGTGAGCGAGCGAGAGAGAGAGAGCGCAATCCCTCTCCCTGTGTCCCACACTGCTATTGGTTTTGCTGGGGTAAGGAGACACATACAGACTAGGTGGGATTTACTCTGACCTGCCAAAACACAGGGATAGATCACAAGCACACATACAGGACACATCCCTCTGAAGCTGCTGCTCTGATCATAATCCCCCCCCCACACTCCCCGAAAAGTTGGGCTATCTGATCACAGATCTCAGGCATCCTGTTTTACTGGCAAGGCAGCTGGTTTCGGCTGCCACCGGATGCAGAGAATGCAGCCTGCATTAATTAGCTCAGGAAACGGTCTGAGTCGTAAGGTTACCCACCTGAACCCAGGCACATGCTGCCTGTAGAAAGGTGGCAGAGGGAGGTTTCTGTTGTTCAGGATACCTTGTGAGAATGTGGTGTGGTTCCCTCAGGGCTTTGGGGTACAGTCCTCCCCCGCAGCTGCCTCTCACTTGGTACATGCCGCTATTTTCAGTGCTCAGGCTGGGACGGGACGCAAGAGCAAAGCATGGTTGCCACCACCTGGGCACGGAAGCTGCAAGCAGGAGGGAAGCGCCGCCTGCGGCATGAGGAGCTTTCATTGGTAACGAGGAGCGATAAAGCCATGAAGCAAGAGCGGCAACTAAGGAAGGGGTAAACTCCCAGCAGGAGGGCCTTCCGTGTGAGCTCCGCAGCCAGTTAAGAAACAGCCCGGAGAACGCTCCTCTCGGAGAACGAATGGGGAAGAGGGGGTGCAGCAGAAGAAGAAGTGATCAGTCGACAGAGGAAGAGCTCAGGAACCACGAGAATTGTATCAAAGAGCTGGCAGCAGGGAGGGGAATGCAACAGCCTGCCATCCAAGTCAGAGGGTTCTGCTTCTTCTCGTCTCTGAAAAGGCACCGCAACGCACACCCTGCACTGCTCAGGAATTCCTGGCTGGGGGGTTGGCAGTGCAGGCTCTTCTCTGGAGTCATTTCGAAGCATCCTCGGGAGAACGACGATGACAAGGCCACGAGGAGCAGGCAAGGACTAAGCTGGTCTTCAAGAGAAGCATTGGGCAGCAGGGCAGCATCTTCCATCTGCTCAGTCCTCCCCCCCCCTTTCCGCTTAGCAAGAGGGGAATCAAAAATAGCAGGAAGAACTACGATGCAGCCTTAATTATTCCATTTATATCCCACCTGACTTCCATGAAGGACCTCAAATGTTACACACCAAGAAGGATCCAGGTAGCCTCTTTTCCAAACACTAACCAGACCCAGATCTGCTTTGGAAATTATGATCACTTTATAATATAAAGTGATATAATTTAAAGTGAAATAAGTCCTAGCAGGTTCAGAGAGGGCTCAAAACATTCGTATTTCATCTGGCGCTTGGATGATGGCCTGATGATGGCCCTCTGTGCCTCGGGAACAGTGCTGAGCTTGACTGTGCCCATGGATAAATCTCCCACCCCCATCTCATGGCCTGATGAGATGCGGTGGGTTTTGCCCTATTTTTGAATGATCTGTGTGGAACGTTAACATCTTAGTGCTTTTGTTTTTGATGTTTTTTACTTCTTGTTTGCTACATTGTATTTTTATTAGGTAGTCCTGTCAGCCACCTTGGGCATTTGCTTCGGCATGACAAAGGCGGGGTAGGAAGTCTTCAAATAAATAAATAAATAAATAAAAATAATATAGGGTCAGCAGATGCAACTATTGGGGCCGCTGACTCACACAGAGCTTCTGCGGGTCTAGAGGTGTACAAAAATAAAATCAATCAAAAAAAATCAAAAAGTATTTACATACCACTTTTCAACATGACGTTCCCAAAGCAGTTTACAGGCAAATAATAATAAAAGGGGAAATAAAAGGGGGAAACAAGGCATCCATCTCTCTCTCAACATCCTAAGTTGGTCTCGAATGTAATCAGAACTCTCATTTTAGTTGAGCTCCTCTTATCTGTCCTCCCTCTGCCCCATCCCCCCCCCGCGTCCCTTCACCCCCCCCCCCACACTAAAAAATTGTTACAAAACAGGAAAACGGGGGGGGGGGGGGGGGGGCGCAAGAGAGAATAAAATCTGGTATTTGCCTTGTTCCTTATCTAGCTGTTCCACAGCCCGGTATCAGGTCAGAGCAGGGAACTCCATTAACTTTTGCGCTGTGACATCCATCAGATGACACTGGGCCACAGGGTTATCTATCTGGATGCATTTGTCCTGGCTTACTTCACCAGAGGAAGCCGAGCTCTTTCTGTTGAGCTTGAGATGCCCTATCAACCCATCTGGCTGGAATAAACCTCCTGCCTTCTCCCCACGTGCAGGTTGCGAACCGCGAATTTGCTTTTGTCAAGTCCAAACGAGGACGTGTCATCATTACAGAATTATGTAGGACAGTAATGGAACGTCCTGGGGCACTTTTCATTTGTTGTAATAGCAGACAAGACGCATGAAATGCTATCCTCGATTGACAAGATACGTGGAATTGGGTACACACACGTGAAGGAAAATCAGGTTCCACGCATGAAGCAGAATTGATCTGCAGCTAGTTCCGGTCCATTTCTGATAAGAAGGGTGTCCTTATCACTTCCTGGGGGCTGGCAGGATTCAAGAGCAGCACACTGCCTGCCTCTCCGCTTCCTCCCTGCTTCAGTATTTACCCAGAATCTTATCTCACAAGTGGATTCCTTCTGCTGGGGGTTCAAGCAAGCGCAGAAGGGTAGCGGTGTGGGAAACAGGAAAGGAGGGAGGACGGAGGAATCGCAACCGCCTGACTCGCCATCCCTGGCAATTAATGTCAGCAAGTGACACCTTAAAGGCACCTGGGTGACAGCTCTGTTGGCGAAGCTGTTTGCAGCCTGGAGACAAACCCCAGGAGATTCCAACTTGTGATCGTGCACCAAGAGACTTCCCTTGGGGGCCCCAAACAACTCTAACAACTGGGGATGTCATCTCAGCCTACCAAGAGGGCAACCAGTTGCCTCCAGATCACAGCAGCCTGCCATCCTCCAAGTGATCCCTGCTGGTTCTCTCTCTCTCTCTCTCTCTCTCTCACACACACACACACACACACACACACACACACACACTTCTCCCATTCTCAACATTTCAGCGGGAAGAGCAGCAGGGGAGACAAGTGTCGCATAGTTCCCTCCTTGCAGGGCTACCTTTGGCTTCTCAGAAGTTGGTAGGCGGGGAAGGAAGAAATTGCCAGCAGGTAAATCTGCTTTATCGCCAATTCCTGAAATCTTAGCGCAGTAATATTCCTCCCTAAACCTGGTTTGTTGTTATTGCCTTGTATTGAAAACTCACTCATTCCGGTCTTCTGCAGCCTTAATAATTTATACAAAGGGAACCCAAAAGAAAGCAACACATTCCTGCACCGCTTCCTGCAGAATTGATTTCCACCACTTTGGAGAGATGCCCACACTGACAATTCCATACAGCACACGCATATTAATAGTGGGCACCAGGTCACTGTGTATTCTGCTCCGGGGCGTATGCACACCTGATCCTGTAAGACGTGACTCAGCCAGGGGTACACCACAGTTATACAGTCACAGGCAGGGGAAAGCTGACCTGACATTTCCAATGCGGACGTGTGCATGCCAATGGTTCAGGAAGCAGCTGAGGCAACTAATATAACCTGGACTTCATTTAAAGAGACAGGGCTTTATAGGCATAGAGATTAGGGAGCTCAACTTGGCCAGGCCGACCAGGGTGCAAGCCTCCCCCCCCCAAGCCTTCTACATGACCTGGTTCTCGGTCCCACCTCACTCGTTTGTTGCAGGGATCAAAGAACGGTCACACCCACATACGCTGCCGGAGGCAGTTGAAAAGACAGGTTGAAAAGTTTCCTATCTACATTTTTACTCATTGGTCCATCAGCCCCAAAGTCCTTTTCCTGAATCAAGCCACTGCTCCCTCTAGATCAGTAGCGTCAAGCAAATGACTGGCAGGTGCTCCCAATACGGACTGGCAGCAGGTCTCCAAATGTTTCCGTGCCTTACCTGGAGATGCTGCCAGGAACCAAACTTCAGATCGTGTGTGTGCAAAGAGACGTTCTTCTCTTCCACTGAGCTACGGCTCCTCCCTAAAGAGTCATAAGGACATAAGAAGAGCTCTGTTGGATCAGCTTCCTACATCTCCTAGTGGCTCACCAGATGCCCTCTGGGGACACACAAGACCACACGACCTCTGTATCCTGTTGCCACGCCTTTGTACCCGGCATTCAGAGATGGGCTCTCTCTAAAGCCTGGAGGTAGCATACAGCCACCACGACCTGGAACCTGCAATGGACTTTTCCTCCATTGTCTTCTCATTGTCTATCCATGGCCCTGCCCACACAGGGACTTCACAGTTTGCAACCGCAGGCCCTTGGCAGAGCATGCGCTTTGCATGCAGAAGCTCCCAGGTGCGATTCATGCACTATTCAGGTACGAAAGTCCTCAGCAGACTCTGCCCATGTTTTTGGAGAGACCTTGCAAAGGCAGTACTAGGCAGACCTAAGGTGCAGAAGGAATGCATGTACGTTCATGGAGGACATACTGACTGCTGGATGCTCCACACTGTCTCCAACTTTGCAGGAAGAATGCCTCTGAATTCCAATGGCCAGAAAGGAACAAAGTCAAGACCTGCCCAGGTGCTTCTCAGAGGCATCCGTTTGGCCACCCTGCCAAAGAGACGGCTGAACTTAAATGGCCCTTGCCTTGAACCAGGAAGGCTCTTTTGATGCAAGGTTCATATAGGCAGGCCCTGGTACAGTTGCAGCAAAAATTGCTGGCGCAACATAACCCCACCCCACCCTCCACCACACAGCCATGTGATGGCTGAAAATTAATGTTACTCTTGTTTTTGTTTATCCAGAAGCATTTTGCAGGTTAACAATATTAAACACTTTCTAATGACATTTCAATAAGCAGAGATGGGTGTTGCTGTTTCCAGGAGACAAGACTGAAAACGCAGGCAATCAAATGTGCATTAGCCAAAACACTCTGGGGAAAGTGTTTCCTCTTTGACGCGAGGACAGGAAAACACAAAATTTCCCAACACTTAGGCAGCGCTTCCATCTAAGCACAGTGCATTGCGCAAGCAGGCAGAATCAAGCCAGTCCTGGCCAGCTACAGCTCCCAAGATTCTGCTCTCCAAACAAGAATTGCTAATAGAGGTTTTCTGCCAGAGTGGATTTTGCTTCAGGTTAAGAGGAGGAAGGAGAGAGAAGGGGAAACAGGTACTGTATAAGCTCTTCTTGATTGACTGAGGTCTCACTGACTGGCAGAAGCCGAACAAAAATCTCCTTTCTGGCAAGCAAAACAGAAGAGGGGAAAAGAGTGATTCTCAAGTGCACCAAACGCTGCTGCTATAAAAAGCTCCTTTAAATACGGCAATTCAATATGCAAGAGCCCAGGACCAGTTTGTCCCTCCACCTTCACCATCTCGTGCTGGAACAGACTCGGAGCTGGCATGGCAACCATCTTGGGCCGCCCACGGCCACTGCATGTCAGCTGGTCTTCACGAAAGCGGCTCTCAGGGACTGCACAAACGGTCCCTTGGGCTCCAAAACTGAAGATACACAACAAGACTTCAGAGCCAGGTTTGATAGTGTCTGCCTGTGACTGTAAATCACCTTTTATTGGCTGGATTGTGTCGGGGTCAGTCAAGTTAATCTGAGTAGCTCCAATTTCCTAAGATTTCCCCCAAATAATTCTGGAGTGTGTGTTGTGGATCAGCACTGAACATTCAAGGGTTTCACCTGTTGCTCAACCAGTTCTGGAAGTAGGTGATTGACTTGCCACAAACACTGAAGAGGAATTTCTTTCATACAGCACAATCCTAACAAACTTCCCAAGCTATGACAGAATGGCCTCTGCTACATCCGACAAGGGAAAAGAGGCCACTGAAGGTCTGTCCGTGGTAAAGGAGACATTTGTCCCCTTGACCTGGGGAAAGCCCCTCCAGCCACAGTGACTGCAAAATGACTGGCTCATGTCTGAGCAGCCCTGTGTCAGAATTTCAGGCCAAGCAGGGGCGATAGGATATGGTAACAGTCACAGAGAGAGCTGAGATCAAACTCCCCTTCCTGAGCAGGAGGAGCAGAGACCCAAGAATATCAGCCTGGTCTTGCCACATTTGATACAGGGGACCAAATTCCATTCCTCTGCCCACCAATCAGCTTCTTTCTAGTAAAGGTTAGGGCCCAGGTGAGATGTTCCATTTTTAGGTGAGACGTCCTACATTTTTCTTTAATGTCCTACATTGTTGGGGTGCTGCGTCCTCCTTTGCGGTTGACTTCTAGTCACCCTGAGTTAGGGACATGTGCAGCTGCTTTCTCCTGAATCAAAGTCTTGGTCCATTTAGCTCGGTACTGTCCATTCTACACTGACAGGCAGTGGAATTTCATCCAGAATCATTATTTGCAGGGGATCTACTGTATGTCGGGACCCTGGGAACTTCTACATGCAGAGCCAGTGGCCTGCCAAAGAGTTATAGCTTCATCTCATCTTCACACTCAGCTGCTCAGGCCCCACATGAGGAAAAAGGAATGCCGATAATCATAACTTATCTGCAGAAATGAGAGAAAAAGCCTAGATCCCTAGCAGCACAGTCTCCTCTGCAGGTCTACTCAGCAAGTCCCATAGTTACTCCCATGAAAGGCTGTGCAGGATTACAGCCTAACTATCTAGCAATTAAATACTTGTCCCTAAAATAAGTGATGCTGGTAATCACCAATTAAGACTTTCACCCCAGCCTCCCCCCCCCCAATTCAAAACTGTCACGCACGTGCCAGGCTTCGCAGAGGATGTGCGGAGCTAATATTGCAAGGGACCCAAGCAAAAGCAGATTTCCGCAAAAGTTTAATCCATGCTATATAGGTTTTTAATATAAAATCTCTCTCTCTCCCCCATAAAAATAAGTTGCCCTGCAGCTGTGAATTTATTTAATTCTTTGCTGCCGTGGTTCTCAATTCTCCCTATGGATGTGTGGGTGGTCGTCTAGGCAGGTCGTCGAGAGAGAGAGAGAGAGAGAGAGAGAGCACCATGGAACTTTCCGTGGAGCCATGGAACTGCTTACAACCTCTCCTTGAAGTTTCATCACGTTGCAAGTAACATGAACTGTGCATTGTATATCCATCGTGCGTTCAAAGATCATCTTATTTTAAGTTGGTTTAGGGTTGTTGTTTTTTTAAAGCAATTATACTAGTAAATAAGATCTGTAATCTGCACCACACGCTTAATGTGCAAAGTGATTAAAATAATTGTCGAGGACGAACGCAGTAAAGTGAAATAAATCATGAGGATTTTCGAAGAGGAAGAATAAAGGCTGGATTGTCCAAGGCTATGGGAGACAAGAGACGCACGCCCACCTCTTCCTTCCCACTCTCTGGTTTGGGGCAAAATCATGCTCAGCCTCAATCCCCTGTCCTCTAAAATGGGAACAGCATTCACCAAACGGAAAGAGTTACAGTGAGAGAAATAAAGGCTGGAAAAAGTTAACTCTGCGAAATGGGGAGGGCTAAAATTACTATATAGCCACCATTTAGGGTTCACATAAAACTTTCCCCAGAGGCTCAGAGCACCTCGCAATTCTCTCCCGGGAATACGTACAACCTCCGTGAGACAGCTGAGGGTCACCCATTCAAGTAACCAGCTACAATTTCAGCTGAGATTTGGATGCAGCCCCACGGAAGGGAGCTCCAAAGCAGTCACAAAAGTGACAGGCGTTTTGAGGCAGCGGAAGGAGGACAGGATTGCTTCACATTCTAAGAGCCTAAAGCAAGCGAGGAGGACATGATACAATTGACGGATTCATACGTCAGGTCTGTTCAAAATAATTCTTCACAATCTGTTGATGTAATAAAAATGGATCCTGCCTCAGGGGTAAATTCACAGTTGAATCTCCTTCAGGCTAGAGAGGAATTAGAACGCGAGACGGTTGACACCCACTGGGTCCCGAATGTGGCACAGACCCACGCACTTCCACTTTCCCACCCCCTTACAGCCTCAGCTGTCAACATTAGGGCTTGGTAAAACCTCAGCTCAGCTAAACATGGAGCTTTGCTTTAAATGCGATTTATAAAGCAGGATCCTTCTCCGTCCTCTCCCCTCTACTCCACATGTGAGCAACTGAGGTGAACTGAGGCTTGGGTTTAAAATGGTGGCTCAACTGTGTGATGGGATGGCACAGGACGTTGCGATGACACCTGGAAGCCTAGATGCCTTCAAAGGGGGAATGGACAAATTGAGGGAGGGAAAGTCTGTCACAGGTTACAAGCCACGATGACTGGATGCATCCTCTGAGATTTAGAGGTAGCCTGTCTCCCAATGTCAGGTACAAGGGAGTGGCAACAGGACACGGGCGTCCTGCTGTCTTGAGTGTTTCCTGACGTTTCTGGTGGGCCACCATGAGATACAGAAAGCTGGACAGGAAGCCTCTGGCCTGATCCTGTACCTATCTTCTTACGTTCTTAATTGCAGTTTGCAAACCACAGTTAACCCATAGCTCTGGGTTCAGACCGATAAAGGAGAAGGGTTCTTTACTTTATTTTTAGCTTATTATAAACTTTTAATTTACCTACTTTAATTGTATGGGGGTTTAAAATTTTTCCTGTTTCATGATGTCACTTCTGGCTATTACATCACTTCCAGGTTAATGACATCACTTCCAGTGGATCCAGATAGACTGTCATTCTAAAAAGTGCCTCCCAGTGCTAAAACGTTCTGAGAACCACTGATCCACCAAACCAGAGACTGCTGCAGTGGAGAAGAGCGTCCTCAGCACAAACAGTACTTTTCATTCCGCCGGGAGTACTTCCAAAGACCTTGATTAGAGCCCTCAAGGGTCTTTGGGGTTAACCACATTGCGGTTAGCATGGGGTCTGCTGTGCCAGCATGCCTCACACGTACAGTTCCACGCAGAAGCGGCTGGCGCTGAGAACCCCGGGATGCTGCAGGCAGGGTCTTCGGAAGCATTCCCAGAGGAACAGGAAGAGCCATTCCTGGCAGGGAAGGATCGAGTAGACGCCGGATCTGGCCCATAGGACGGAGTTTGGCGACCCCTGATCTAGACGAAGCACTACACAGAATTGCACTGGATGTTCCTACACTACTCATGTCCCCCAAAAGGTCACAGCCCTGCAAACAGGATAAGAAAATCTCCCTTCTATCCTTAGCAATGTCTCCACACAAGCAGAACTAAGTTGCAACATGTCCACTGCCAGGGGCCGGGTCTTGACAGAGATGCAGTGCACACAAATAGCCACATTCAACCGGGGGGGGGGGGGGGGGAGGAACAAAACAACCAACTGGGGCTTTCCTCCTTTCAAGCAGCTGCCACCGACAACCCCTCCAGCAGGGTCATGAGTCTGCCTGACCAGTTTCTGCATGCCAGGAAACTGTTCCTGGAAACCCCGAGCTCATTTAATGCACAACATCCGACTGTGCTTCTGCAACACGACCCTGGGAAGGGGAAGATTGAATGCCGGGCGAGGCTGAGACATGCCGCCTCCCTGCTCATCCATCACTTTTTAATGACCCTCCAAGCACATTCCAGAGAGGGCTGCCTCCAGCAAAGGCACACGCGCACACACACGCGGCAACCCACCTTTTCTGTCATACTCCAGCTTCTCTCTGCTCCGGCCCAGGCTGTCCAAGGGCTCCATCATCTGGCTCCCAAACTCGTCCTCCCTGCAGGCCTCCTCAGGCCGCAAGGGGTTCTCCTCCTCCTCGTAGTCGTAGTCGTCCAGGATGGGGGTCTCCCGGATGGGCATGCCGATGACCGAGTTGTGGGCCTGCAGGCGTGAGTTCCGGAAGCTCTCCCTGCCCTGCGAGCCGAGCAGCACCGATGGGATGTAGTGGATCTCGTGGGTGGCCTCGGTGCTGGCACTCTTCTGCGGGATCCTGCGCTGCTTGTACCATCGGCGCTGGGCGTACAAGGCGACGGTGAACACCAGCAGCAGCAGGAGCAGAGCGATCAGGCCACCCTGGAAGGAGGGGGGAGGGACACGCGTTAGTGGCAGCTTGACACCCCAACTCGGCAGGCCCTGAAAAGTCAACATTCCCCCCTCCCCATACGACTGAACATCTAAAATTACAAATCTGTGTCCAAGAATTAGAACTAGGAAGGTCCTGCCTCTATTGCATCTAACAGTAAAACATGACATATCGAGGAGGGGAGGAAGGGGAAAGGATATTCACTCCAGAAGAGCCTGGGTGATAGCTGTCCAGTGGAAGGGCATCTTTAGTTCTAACACACACACACACACACACACACACACACACACACACGGTCTGCACACACACACACACACGGTCTGCACACACACACACACACACACACACGCACGCACACACGGTCTGAGCAGCAGGGTTGCTGCCGAGTGCCCAAGGAGGAAGGGGATGGAGGGAGACAGGCTGGCTGAGGGAGAGGGCACCATTCTCAGTCTGGCTCTCTGCTATGCTGCAGATTTGCTGGCCTCTGGTGGCATTTCAGAGGCGAGGGGGATCCACACACAGACCACTTCAAAGGGCTCTGTTCCCATTCCCTCTCCCGAATGGCAGTGATTCCACGGTGGCCAGATGGCCAGCTGCTTAAAGCCCAGGAGCCAAGGCCCAAACGCAACATATGCTACTTCAGCACATGCATGCTGCTTCCAGCAGATATAAACTCCGCAAACGTTTGTGATGATCATCACCAGTGAACCTGGCCCAGGGAAACAGTCAGCAGGTGCTTAGCCACAGCTTAGAGGGCAGAAGTAATCTAAGACAGGGGTCTTGTGGATGGCACGCCAATGACTGAGGTGTGAGACTACAAGCAGTTCTAACTGCCCACAGTTTGAACTGTACAAGGTTCAGTTCAGGGGAGACATCAAGGAGAAATTCTTGACCGTCAGGGTAGTGCAGCAGTGGAACAGATTGCCACTGGAGGGAGATGGTGGATTCTCCCGCACTGGAGTTCTTCAAGCAGAGGCTTGACACGTACATTTGCTGGAGATGCTCTAGAAAATGTTCAAACTTTTTAGTAGCAGGACCCACTTTTTAGAATGGCATTTTGCCCGGGACCCACCAGAAAGGATGTCACGGCCAGAAGTGCTATCATTGTGATGCCAGAACCTGAGAATGCAGCAATAAGTTGGGTTATCTCTCTGCTATTTTCCAATAGCAAAGTGAATCAGAAAGAAAAAAAGTCTGTTTACAACCTTGACACAGGCACAATGACCACACAGCCCTTCCACTTTCCAGCATCCCATATTTTCAATATGGGTGCTCTAGGTGCTTCATGGCCCACCTGAACTGGCTCACGACCCACTGGCGGGTCCTGACCCACAGTTTTGGAACCACCACTGTAGAGTCTTCTGAGCAAGCTCAGAAGCTGCCAAGGAAAATGCTTGGAGCCCGATGGAAAGTGAAATTGAGCCACAGTGTGGATTTACTCACAAGTAGGCAACCATACCTCAGACCATTTAGAAGGGCAGGCCAAGAGGAATGCAACACCACCAGAATGGTCCAGAACTGATGAATGTAGACCCCAAAAAACACTCAGAAAGTCCCCCTCCTCCAAGCTGACAAATGTATTAAACCACATGGAAATACTGAGCTACATGGTTGTGTTTACTCATGAGTAAGCAAACATGCCTTTGCTCCAGTCAGGTGAAAAGGAATGCAAAGCCACCAGAAAGGTCCTGATCTGATGAGGATGGAGCTCAACATGGGCTCCAGAAGGCTCAGCATGGAGCTCCATCAACCCTCCAGAAAGTACCGTCACTCACCCCACCATAGCAAAAAGTAAAAAAGACAAAGCTGGTTTTCATGCTTGCAGCTATGTTTGCTATTAGTCACAGGCATAAAACTCATAAATGACACTGATTACATGTGATAAGAATGCTTTAAAAAACGATTACAATGGTAGTTTGGAATAAAAACACAGAACACCCCTTTTTTGGGGGGGGGGGGGAATAACACCAAAATCCATGAAAAAATTAAACCGTTTTAGACTGCCCCCATCTATGACAGGAAGGCGTTTTATGTCCAACATCAGAAGCGGGAGCAAAGCGTACAAGGGCACACCGGAAGCATGCACCACCAGAGTCTTGCAAAACGGCCAGCAACTGCTGAGGGAAAGATGGGGTGGGCGATTCTCCCCATTGGCAGAGGGAGGGTAAAAAACACAGGATTTATCCAAATGCTGCATTAAGCCCTTGCAAGTCTCTCATAAGAGACAAATCCTGCACCCTTCGACTGGAAAGGGGAGGGAAGAAAGTAAGCACACACTCGACAATCAAGGCAATTCAGAAACCAACTGCTCAGCAGCCACACAGTTGGCAGGATGGGCCGTGCGCAGCGAGGAACAGCGTTGGGAGCAAATTCTTCCTTGCTTTGTTCAGTGTACGTCTACTTTGCAGCTCACCTGGCCCTACTGGACTGAACAAAAAAGCCGCCTACAGACACAGCTGCCTGCCGACAAGCAGTTGGTGCTCGACCTAAGCATGGATGCACCAGAACAGTTCCCACACACACACACACACACACACACCCCACGTTCATTTCCATGCTCTTCTAAAACTATTTATTTATGGAGGAGAAAACAAAGGCAGCAAAAGCAGCAGAGATTTCCCTGCAAATTAGGGGGTTTGCATGTGTGGAATGTTTTTAGACTTTGTTAGCTGTCTTGGGGCTATGTATGAAAGGAGAGATAAAAATGAAAATATATATATATAATAGTTATCTCCCATCTCTTAAAAACTCTCTCGTTACACCACAGTACTGGGGCTATGGAGAAGAGAGGGGGCAAAAAACTGGACTGAAGGCTGGGGGAAATGTGGGCACCTCTAGCAGTGATGGAAATGTACTGGGACATGATAGGCACCTGCCCGGAGGATTTCCTGCTACATGCAGGAGGTCAGACTACAGTCCACAGGCAACCAGTGGTGCAGATAAGCCCAGTTCATTCAGCAGACGGATCCAGATGGACACCAGGTGCATCCTGCAAGTCGAGATCTAGAGAGGGCTGGGCTAGATGATCTTGTGGGTCCCTTCCAACTCTGATTCTATACTATTCCACAGATGTTGAAATCCTAAATTCCGCAAATCCTTTGACAGACAAATGCTCTGAACTGGTCTTACAGCAGCTCACAGATTGGGGTCATCCACTACACAAACACTTCCTATTCGGTCTACTACAGATGACCAAGAAGGCAGAAGCTTCACACACCATCTGGGGGTATGAAGGATGGGACAGGATGAAGTCAGAGCGATTCCAGTGGCCCACAAACAAATCTGGGTGGCAACAGGTGCTAAAGAACCAAAGGCTGTTTCTCCTGCCTTCTTTTCCTTTCATGCACGGAATGTCTACAGGAGAAAAATGCCACCTCCCCACCACACAAATGTGTCACTGAACTCAGGCAAGAGTCACTTCCCCCTTTACCTGTACAAACCTAGACCCCCAAATTGGCTCTCATCTCCGCCTCCTGCTGTCTACAAATGTGAACCCTGAACTGCAACTAATGGGCCAATTACACTCTGTTCAGCTACTCTTTTTTCTTGACAAACTACAAACAAAGCTTTTATTTTACTTAGGATACCTTTTTCTGCTGTATCGTACGTCTCAACAAAACTATGTATTTATTGTTTATTTTTAAAATGCAGAAAGCAAGCAAGAAAGCCTGTTCTGCATGTCAGCAACAACAGAAAAGACATACATACTCGGAGCAAAGAAAGTGAAACAAAGGGCCTTTACGCCATTTATTCTGCCTGTCAAATGTGAATTCAGCGGCTTTATTTTTAAATGGGGATTAAAGGCAGACGAGAAGTATTATGCAAAAAGAGCCAGGATGACATGAAGGAGGGGCCGGAGCTCCACAGCAGGGAAGATGCTTTGCATGCTGAAGGTTCCCAGGTTTGTTTGACACCTGGGACATCCAACCAGGGCTGGGGAAGTTTCCTGTATTTATATGCAGGCTGCAGGATTCAGCTGTTGCGATGCAGAGTTGTGTCCATAGGGCAAAGGACGCCCAGCCTTGCTTACACACGGGAACAGGTTCCTTCAGGTTGCAAGTGCTACTTGCAAAAAGGGATGAGAGTGCTGTGCGCAGTTGATGTGTTTATTGCACCCTGCCTTTTGTCAACCAAACAGCAAAGACAGAATCAGAAGAGAATCAGAAGCAAAAGCCAGTGAACCTCAAAGAGCAGGTGGCAGGAGACACACACAAGAGGGCTTACGGAGATGACGAGAGAGAGAGAGAGAGAGAGAGAGAGAGAGAGAGAGAGAGAGAGAGAGAGAGAGAGA
>JAJKFI010000144.1:755963-794581 GCA_029204185.1 Lerista edwardsae
AGAGAGAGAGAGAGAGAGAGAGAGAGAGAGAGAGAGAGAGAGAGAGATATTTCATGCAGGGTCAAAAATATTTAGCTTATACCGATACTACTTGGTTCAGGAGTACAAATTTAGTCTAAGAGTCCAGCTTCTAATGGTCTTATGTATTATGACCTGAGAATCATTGCAGTAAGAAATAATGTCCCCGCTCTGAAAATGAGATTCTGTACATTCTGTACATGCACCACTGTAAACAGTTGAAAACCGACGGGAAAGTGATTTGCGTCAACCGCAAACATGAAAGCGAGACTGAATCGACATTGTGAGTGGCTGAAATGTAACAAGACTCCACCCATGTCACGAACCATGAGAGAATTCTTGGAAAGCCAGCAGGTGAGGGTCCCCTGCCCCTGCCACCAGCTCCTGCTGAGAATGCCCATCATTCTGAATCGAGTGGAGGAAAGTCTTCAAGCACATTGTGCCATTTCTGAGGGTGCCACCATCAACGGCACCAGCCTAGAATACGATGAAGAGCCGTCCTTTTTTCCCCCTCTAAGGATGGTTCCTTTTCAGCCGCCTGTGATTCCTCCACTAACAGCCTGTTGTTTAAACACAAAATGCACACGCATTGAGAAAGGTTTTCCTAAAAGTCAAACTTTTGGAGCCCAGTCCGGGAGACTTCATTTTTAAATCTATTTTTGTTTCACGTTAAATTATCCATCTGACAGTGCAGGACAGAGAAAGGGGGAAGGAGAAAGGATAATGGGAGAAAATATTTTATTTGACAATGTGTCATTCCAAATCTGATTATTTCTATCTTAGGGCTGCTTCTTCTTCTTCTTCTTTTTTTTTTCCACATCCCCAAACAATGGCCCACAGGACGGGGGGATTTAGTATTCTAAGGCTGGATTTATAATACTCTGTTCTGCGGTGATAAGAACATGGGCCTTTAATCCTCTGAGCTGTGAACATACATATTCTCTTGCATAATAGCCTTTTTGCCATGCTCCATGATGCCCCAAGACACATGAGCACCGGCAGGGAAAGTCAAAACACAGAGACTCTGAAAGCACTGGAAACACACATCCGTCGGCGCAATGCTTGTCAACCAGTGGCACTAGTGCAGCAACACCTTGCACTTCCCTTGGTTAGGGAGAAGTAAAAAAGGGATCGTGTCAAATGCGTTGTGAAAGGTTGGATGAAACCAGCCGAAAGAGGAAATAGAAAGCTCACAGACAAAATTTGAAATGTAGTTTTAGCTGAAAACAGCTGAAAAAGCAAAAGGATGAAATTCTTGCTGTACCACACCGTGTGACAGATGTCACTGCCACGGCAACTCGACGACCCTGCTCTGCCGTCCCTGACACCACCAGAAGTGGGGCAGTGCAGGAGTGGTGGTCAGGATTGGCTGAGCAGAGGCCTGGCCCTTCAAAGAAAGCAAGCATCGGCTGGGCAAGGAAGAGACAGAGAAGACTTCAGGAGGCAGCACCAGTGGGGGAAGCCTTCTTACAGAAAGAGCAAGTTGCCCACTTCAGTACATAGCAGTCACTTCAAGTGACAATGCTGCTCTGCATTTGCAAAGGTGGTACTTGGAGAGGAGACAACCCAGCGCACCAGCGGTTCTCAGCCAGCACTTCCTTTCAC
The DNA here is from genome assembly GCA_029204185.1 of Lerista edwardsae. Taxonomy (NCBI): domain Eukaryota; kingdom Metazoa; phylum Chordata; class Lepidosauria; order Squamata; family Scincidae; genus Lerista; species Lerista edwardsae. Next base: position 757,587 of record JAJKFI010000144.1, read on the forward strand.
CTCACCATGCACTGTCATTCATCATCAATCAATCAATCAACCAACCAACAGGTACTTATATACTGCTTTTCCACACAAAGTTCACAAAGCAGTTTACAGGCAAATAGTAATAATAATAAAGTTAAATGGCTCCCTGTCCCAAAAGGCTCTCAATCTTAGAAAGAAAGAAAAAGGCAGACCACCAGCAACAGCCACTAGAAAGACTGCGCAGGGGTGAAGAGGGACAATTACTCTCCCCTGCTAAACATAAGAGGAACATCACTGGAAAAAGTGCCTCTTGCCCAGTTAGCAGCCATCCTCCTCACTACATCGCTGGCATTCCTAAGCAGCCTCGGGTGGAGCAGCAGCACCGTAAAGCCTGGCAAGGGCTTGCCAAAACTGATAGTGAGGACTTTTTCTTTTCCGTATCACCTGTTAAACACAAACACCAGATGCCTGGATAAAACAAATATGTTAGGAGGCAAAAGTGAGCAGCTGAAGGAAAGCGATGATTTCCATTAGTCAAGATGGTGATTTTCTTATCCAACAATGACATGCGGATTGCACCTAACTGGGACTGGACAGGACACACACATACTATTTAGTGCACTTTATGCTGTCTACTGTTATGTAGTCCTATTTAGAACAGTATCGTATATCGCACCGTGATGTGCCCGTCAAAACACAACTCTTAGAGCTTGCATTCTTTGACCCAGCAAGGTAGGGGGATCCCAAAGTCTCCTGTTCCCTAGAATGGAAAAATATGGTGCTAATACATGGAACTACCCAAGTATACTGGGGGTGGACGCCAAGAGGAAAATGTTTGCTCTGTCTTGTCCTGTAGAGATGTGTCCAAAAGACAGACTCTACAGGACCAAGCCAAAGCCTTGTTTAATCAACCACTTTGTTTCCCAATGATTGATCACAGGCAGCCAGGAAGCCCAGAATTGGATTTTCCAAGGGCCATAAGTGATGGCTTCGGTACAACACTGCAAGCTAGAGAGCAGGAGAGGGAAGAGTCAGCTTCTCTCTAAAACATGGAAATAAAAGTAGTTTCGTAATGCTACAACCAACAGGTTGAATCTTGCCCAAGTGCTTAAGAAGTCAGTCTCTTTTGTGAAAGGTACATTATTTATGCCTCTATTAGGGATTATATTAACCGTACACATAAAGGGCATAAATTTAATAGCAGGAACAAGCCCTACGAAGAGACATAATACACGCAAGAGGGCAGAGTTCCAGGTGCTGGGGGAACTCTTAACTTTGAAGTCTGAGACACGTTCTGAATAAAGAAAACTGTGGCAAAGAAACGTTCAGATTCACAGGTAGTTTCGTCTTAAACCTGAATCTCATTTGTCATTTCAAAGAAGGAGGAGAGGTGAGGAATGAGGAAGCTGGTCACAGAACGATTCAGTTTCTCTAAGACATCCACCACCACGTTCCTCAAAGCGACACTCACATCTTCTGGTCTGTAGGAAGGCTCAGGAGATGTATAAAGTCCTGGGATGCACACAGGACCCTCTTCCTGCCACTGGAAGTGCACATCTTGCTCTGTTACCAATTCAGACGCCAGTCAGAGCTTCTACTCTGTAGAGACCCCAGAAATCCATACTTTCAAAAGAGAACGGGGTCCACAGCAATGAGAGCAAAACTCTTTGAAAGCTGCGCCACTGCTCAGGCGCCAAAGATGACCCGACACTGCAGTTGACTTCTGGGGCAGCCATTTTTCTTCGACAATGATCTGAATACAGGCACGGCCAATTGAGTGAGCAATTTGATAGAGGACCGTTCTAAGATACCTGCTTTCATTTTAAACACTTGCAATAACTGCGTTTTTCCACATTAGGTACAAAACATGATTTCCGGCTGTTGGGAGGAAACGTGGGTCCCTTCCGACTCTTTGGTCCTTGTGGGTCCCTTCTGATTCTAGCTTGTAGCTGTCATGGTGGCAGTTCTCCAAGGATCAGATGGGTGGAGGGTCTTTCTCAATCCCGCCAGCAATCTTCCGAACATGTACTCTACCACCGAGGTCCCCTCCCCTGCCTTATAGTTGAAAATCTAACCAGCTATGTATGGACCTCTCTCATCCACACACCGCCACATGGTTCTCCTCTGTCAGCAAGAGAGCAGCACTCAGGCGACCTCTAGCTACTGGATTCCCAAAGTGAGGACTCGGGATTTCACCCAAGGCCCAAACAACATATGCACCACTAGCCACAAGGGACTTGGTTTGTTTCTGTAGTCAACAATAGTCAGAGGGGATTATTCAGATCTGGACACAGTGGGGGGGAGTCGCTGCCACCAGAAGTGGAACACCAGGACAACAAGAGCAGATACCACCACACACACATCCATTCATTCTGACACTGAGAAGGAGAGACGATGCCTTGAAAATATGCACCCCCCCTGGCAGCAGCCCTGTGCCCCCAGAAACGGCTCTTTCCTCCACCATCTGCCTTGGGCCACAGCGGGAGAAAAGACCCCCCCCCCCAAACCAGGAGGCCTGTGAATGCATCCCTCTTGCCCTCACGCGTCTGCCAAGGCTTCACAATGCTCAGTGCAGGGAAGCAGGCAGGCAATTCCGGCAACGAATTCTCTGCAGAGATGCTCTTCCCCGACCACAAGGGACCCGCCTCGCCTGGGTCACGCAGCAGCAGCTGCAATTGCTTTCTCCGGCCTCCTCTCTCGCCTCAACAAGAGAGCGCAGGTGCAGGCAATGAATGCTGCTTAACCTGCATTTCTAAAGGGCATTTCCTGAAGCTGCCACTAGCACAGAGCCACCCGGGGGTCCGCACCCTGCATCCCTGACTCAAAGCCACACTGATGCTTTTGCTTCCCCGTCAAATCTGTCTAACAGAAAAGGAGGGCTGGATGAGACCGGCCAAGAATGCTTCCGGCACTTCTATTCATTGGGTCCCAAGACTTCACACCCTTCTGTTTGTGCCCACCGAAGCCTACGCTGACTCTTTTGGTCACAGCAACCCTGAGGCCTGCTTCCCCCTAAGCATACAAGCTCATTTTGATGGATGGTCTGCAGCCTTGTTGGCACCCACCAAGTGGGTACAGAGCTTCTGGGTACAGAGCAAGCCACCCCCTAACAAAGGGGCAGGGGCATCCCGACGATTGCACCCATCACTGAGAAATGAAATGCACCTCAACGCAGTTCCATGTGCATCACTGCAGGGCTACTGCAAGGCCTTTTAAAGAGGGTGTGACACCTGAGTCAACTCCCTCCACCCCCCTTTGCGTTCCACTCACCAGAATTCCCACCCCCCAACTAACTGCCATACTGTACATACTACAGTACTTGGGAAGGGACCACAGCTCAGTAGCAGACCATGCACATTGCATGCTGAGGGACTCAGGTTCAGGGCCCAATCCTGTCCAACCTTCCAGGATTGATGCCGCCCCAAGGTTAGAGAACACACACTCTGTTATGTTGTCTATGAGGCCTCTGTGACTGCCCCCCCCAAAAAAAAAAACTCTGCAGGTTGCAGTGCACGCCTCATTGGCATAGCTGCGTCAGTGCTGGGAAACTGGGTAGGATTGGGCCCTCAATCCCTCCTGTAGAACAGACAGAAATACCACCAAAATCGTGGGAGCCAACTGCCAGGGTAACTAACATGGAGGCGCACGAGGCCCGTAGCCAGCAGTGGCTCAATATCACATACAAAAGGCAAGTACAGTTGATTGGGGCAGCTGGGACACATGTCACCTGTATCCACCACACAGGCCCGAAGTCACAGAGAATCTTTGGACCAGTGTCTGGGCCATCGCTTTTGATGGAAAGAGAGACTAAAAGTAGACTGAGTTGCACATCCATACTTCCCCCAATTGAGATCTCACTACTTCCATGTCACTCAGGATGCCACAGGGTCTGAAATGAACTCACTAGCTGGCCATAAGCTGGGCCGTCACTCTCAGCCTCGGTCTTCCCCATCTGCAATATGGGGATAACAATATTTATATAAAATTATTTGTGTACACAGGAAATAACAAATACTGGTTGTTTTACCAACTGTGTGACTCCGATAAAACACGCTCAGTTGCCAGGATTCCTATGGATGCAGATACCTGCCCTTCCACTCTTGTTAGTAAAATCTATATTAGTGGTGCCAACAGCACCACTATTTTCATTTGTACAAGGCAGATGATCTGAACAGAGACTGCCCTCTGTAAGGGAAGGCTGCAGACGTTGAAACGGCACTGTGACCACCCAATCAGCCGACCCTCGCATCCACCCCCAAGCTGGTGATAGGCCACACTAGTGCTCACTTTTTCATTTTTATAACAGGGCACACTTATACAAGCAACCAACCGTGTTCTTTTCTAAATCTAAAGGATGGCACCAACACAGCCAGTAGGCCACACTCAACACCATGTCCACCACACAACAGAGCCTCAGCTCAAGCAGATTCACAAAGGGTGCAGGCCTTTCTCCATTACTAATTGAGGGCTGAGTGGGCAGGAAGTCCCTTTCATGAAGGGAGATCCTTCAGGATTAGTGATGGGCAAGCTCAGCCCAGCAAACCAACCGCTGGGTTGACCCACCATGTCTGTCCTGTTTCCTCCCAGCTCAGCTCTCACTGCAGACCATGTTACCTGCAGAGACAGAACTGGGGGTGCAGAACGCGTTGTGTCCAATGCACTCCCTGCCACGATCCCTTGTGTCCGGCCCTGCTTCCACCTTGCCCGGCGGTGGCAATGGGAAAATCTTCCTGAAGTCCCCTCCTAGCACCTTGAGCTTGCAGTGCCTTGGGCATAAAGAGCATTTCCCTGGATAACTCTGTCGGGCCGTTGCTTGGGCGACTACACTGGCTGCCAGTTCCTTTCCAGGCCCGATTCAAAGTGCTAGTTTTGACCTATAAAGCCCTTTACGGCTCGGGCCCGGGGTATTTGAGGGACCGCCTTCTTCCATATAATCCTACCCGTACTCTAAGGTCATCTGGGGGGGGGCCTTTTGACTGTGCCGCCACCAAGAGAGGTGAAAGGGATGGCAGCCAGGAATAAGGCCTTCTCCGCGGTGGCCCCCCAACTTTGGAATGCCCTCCGCTTAGAGCTGAGAACTGCTCCCTCTTTGGCGATATTTCGGCGGGGGCTGAAGACCGTTTTGTTTCAGCAGGCTTTTAGTTGCTGACAGGCTGGCTAGTTTTTACATTCTCTTTTATGATCCACAGTTGTCTTATACTTTTAATTGTTTAATTGTTTTTAATATTGTTTTAAATATTGTTTATTGTTTTTAACGTTACACACAATTTTATTGTATTTTAATTGTTGGAAGCCGCCTTGGGTGCCTTCAGGCAGAAAGGCGGGGTACAAATTAATTAATTAATTAATTAAAACAACAACAACAACAACAACAACAACAACTGTTGTCCGACTCTGGGCAAAGTAGACTTCCCAGGGCACAGAATACACACACCAGGGAGCGAAGTGCAGTGTCTTGGATTACAACCTGAACCGAGGGAAAGCAGAGGGAAGAAAATGAGAAAAACCAGAGTTTGCTTCACCACGGAGACAAGCGCTGCCATGTGGACAACTTCATATTCCAAACCAGGCAATCTCAAACTTCGGTATGAGCAGAGGCGGGCACCACAGGGCTCTAATATCAAGCAGGACTTTCAGCCATCACTGAAGCACTGTCCTTCGAAAGATGCCACCACTGAAATTAAGGCCATAACTGTCAAGCCTCCAAGTCAGGCTCTCCTCTTGCTGGGGACTGACATGAGATCTCATACCCCTAACACATCGTTGTTTGCTCAAGATTTACCACAGAATAATTATTGCCCACAGAGCAGAGGTCCCATAAATAATTAAACAGATCCACAAGCAAAAGTAGCAACTGCTGTTGCAGAACTGACGCGGCTCGCTTTTGCGAGGGGGGAAAAACACAATGATAATTATGATGATCGTGTTTATTTGCTTCCTTGCTAATTTACAAAAATGCAGTTAATCTCGGTGGATCTCTCCATCATTAGTGCAAATTAATGCAGCTTCGCTGCACGTTCTGCACATATTAAAAGGTATTAATTTTAATTTGGGGAGGGGAAGACGCTGCACATATCCAGATGAGGAAATGCTAATATAATTTTATTTGGATTGTGCCTCTGGCTCAGGTTGCCCATCTTCCCCAACCTGCATGTGCTCAGCAACATGTTCTGCCCATTTAGGAAACTGAGCCCTTTGAGCTAGACAGCAAGACAATCTATATGAAATTCACATAAACAAATGCTCTTTCATGTAAAACATTCCTTGCCCATAATAACCAAGTACATGAGGAAGCAGGAGACTTATCCAATGTCTCCTGGCATGTCGGTTTTCCACATCTTGAGGTTTTTGGCTTGGTTTGGTATGGTGGCTGTTCAGAAGTAAGTCCCACAGCATCTTCTGAGCAGACAGGCACAGGAATGCATCACTCATAAGCATGGCTGAGACACATAAAACTATGCATGGGGTGAACAAAGAACATAGAGATAAATTCTTCTCCCTGTGTCAACGCTAGAGTTGGAGTCATCTGATGAAACTGGCTGGAGGGAAATTTACGACAAATGGCTCAATCCTAACAGGGACATGCTCTGCCAGTGAAGACTGTTGCAAACATGCTGTAAAGCATTCTGTGACAGAGCACCAGTGGGAAGGCTTGCGCTGTCCTGGGGAGCAGCATGCACTGGGCACAGTAAGTACAATGCTGAGCACATGGTATGATAGGCCCTTTCCCAAATCCAGTCTGCCTACATGGAGCAACGTGGACTGGTGCCAGCAATTTAGCAGGCCTGTCCAAGTTGGACAATTGAAAATCCAGTACCCCAAATGAAGCGTCACAATTGGGTCTCTGTTTTTCCATAAACTCAAATGTAGGAATCGTTCCATATCTGTGGTTTCTGTATCCCGCCCCCCTCCCAGTATGGTACATGATCCCTTTCATGTAAGCCATGCTAAAAAGGGGAGGGAAAGGCTGAGCAAATGCAAGCGAGTGGAACGGACTTTAAAATATATTTATGGGCAATTCAAAACAATTTACAGAGCCAAGAAGTGAATAAAGGAGAAAGGTGTTATCGTGCACATAGGAAATCGGGGCGGGGGGGGTGTTGTTATCTGGAAGGTTTTTTATTGAGCCAATTGCTTTGGGAACTATCCTGGCTATTGTATAAATACGTTTAGACAGGTTTAAAGTGCAAATATTTCAACAGAACAGATGTCCTATGTGGAAAGCAACCACAGCAGTGCGTGCCAAAATGTAAGCTTGGAGCCATGAGCCAGAGCTTTCTAGGGGGCAGGGTGACGAGGGTCTGAAATCTGCGCTGGAAACTGCACAGCAGCTACATTTGTATATCATTCTGTTATTACTTATATTGCAGTCTCCAAGTACAGGGAGCCTTGCCGAGTTGAATAGGGGATAGGCAGGTCCCTGATCAAAAGGAGCAAGCAAGCAAGCAGATAAATCCCATCAACACATACATAAAGCCTCGATATGGTTGCTGTGAGGATTAATAGGATATGTTACAAGGCCGTTTAAAAAAGTGGGTTTTGAGGAGGGATCTGAAGGGAGGGAGGGCAGGTAATAGCAGCAACAGGTGGAGTCACTGAAGAGAGCTCCAAGCGTTCAGTCTGTTGATGGTGGTTGAGAGTTGAAGGCATGGGTCTTAAGGGGTAGAACCTGAGAAAAGAGGCAAAAGGCGGGATAGGGCCGAGAGAGACTGAGAAGGCAGGCAGGCAGCCTGAACGCAGCATCTCCCATGATGGGAAGCTGCAAAAGCATCACTGCAAGTTTCTTGCATACACTACAGTTCCACACTTCGGTGTCATGGTAAAGGGACAGCTGGGTGGGAGGACTGGAGTTCTGGGACATTTTGTCCCTAAGGACCTGAGCCAAGAAGCAGTATCCGGCTCAGCAGGAGACCAACTGAGACATTTGCTATATATGTCAATGTCTAGGTCAGGGGTGTCAGACTTGTTTCATATAGCGGGCCAAATAGCATTCATGGTGCCTGCTGAGGGCCAGGAGTGGTATCATTAAACAGGAAGTTACACAATTAAACAGATGATGGCCAGAAATAAGCACTTTGTTTGCACACAGTAACTTACTGACAGATGACAGAACAAAAAACATGCAAACATAATATTTTTTTAAGATACGGGAGAGTCCAATTTTCACACTAGGAGAGCCAACTTATCACGCAAGCCACCCTTATTACAGCAGTGCCACTTCTGCCGCAGCACCACTTCGGAGCGTCACTGTCACAGGGCAGCTGAGAGGTGCTCTGCAGTGCTCTCAGGCTTACACATTGGTTTTAATACGACTATTTCAAGAGTCTGGGATGAAATGGGCTGGATAGGCTGTTTTCAACACTTTCCATCATGGCACACAGAGAAGGAGCTAAAATCGTCAGGGCACACCATCCGTTGTTGTCACAATTGACAAGGCACACCACACTACCAGATGGGGACTCACACAGATACCCCAATGGCCCTTCTAATATACAAGTCCTTCCACAGCAGACCATTTCTGTCCCACCAATGTGCATGGCAGACTGGCTGAAAATCACTGAGCTCGATATTTCAACGAAATATACTAAGTTGCAAAGTATGAATAACTGACAGAAGACGACAACACAGATGAAAAAATCTAAAGCTTTTTGTTGTCTGCTATAGTCTTCTGGCTACAGTTCTGGGGAGGGGAGGGTCTTGGCGAGCACCCTCATTTTAAATGTACCACTGCATCACAGCCAATGAATTGGGAAGACAGAACACAACTGCAGATTGCATTGGACCAAGCTACATACAAGTGCATGCGCGCACAGCAGTGCTCAGGCTGTTTCCCCTGGGCATGAACAGCAGCTGCCAGGGTAGGGAGGTGGCCTGATTTTCTTTATTTGGAACACAACATGGAAGAAAAGATTTACACACTCAGACCCACTGAAAATGTGTAGATCCTTGCAGCTGTATTTCAGGTCAAACCACGCACACTCCCAGAACAGGGGGATACACTGACCCACACATTGGCATGGTTCTACAGAAAGGAGGTGGGGAAAGAGCCCAGAAGACCAGGCTTGAGATCAAGGCCGATGGCTCTGATGATGCCAGAAGTCCATCACAAAAGGTGGCATGAGGTGAGCATCTCTAACATTTAACTCCTCACAAAGAGATTGTAGTTCTGTGCAAGCAGATTTAATGGAAGGAAGCTGGCTAAAGACAAGAGAATCTCAAAGTAGGGGATGCTCAATTTTGGGGAAACACGCTTGCACGCGCACGCACACACAGAGAGAAATAAGCGCAGGATGTGTCAAAAGCTTCTGAAAAAAAGCACCGCTAGTATCTAAGGAGTTGTAAAAAGCATCCCCTGGAGCCCTCTGGGTGCAAATGGAAGCCATTTGCACTGTTGTCATGCTGTCTCACATATCACATCTAAAAAGGACTCAAGCTGCCCCAGGCGACACTCAGAATTAAACAGGAAAACGAGGCAATAAAGCCCGACAACAAAAGCACCCCAACACAACCTGCTTACTACCATGGCAAAGCAGCATGAAATGTCAGTGTCCCGGTAATTGCCTCCCAAGGTTTGCCAAGATCCATGTTGCAAAGGAAAGCCACAGAGGGCCAGGAAATGGGATTTACCAGAAGGGAAGGAGAGTGTTCTCTCTTGTTTATCCAATGCTAAATCTATTGTGAAGGTCTAGTAAGTGGACACCGGGCACAGGAGCCAGGTGGGCAGATAAACAAAACTAAAGAGGCATCACCAAGCAGTAAAAGAGGCAGCAAGGCAAACACTGGGGAGAAGCACAGCTCGTCTCAATAGGACTACTCTGAGCAGGACCAGAGTCTACTCAAGAATAGGTGCTCAGGACAGAGGCACTTAGGAAAAAACACAGGGGAAGATAAAAAGGACAAAAGCAGGATCCCTACACCCTGAATTTATTTAAACATCCACCCTAAACGCAAACCTCAGTTAAATGTAAACCTAGATTAGAACCTAATCCAAGCCAGGACATAATGTGAAGGCCTGGCAATTGTGGGGCAGAGGAGCCAGGTGGGGAAATAAACCTAGTCAGATGAAACCAAATTTAGCGTTGCGATAGCTACCTGTATTTCGCTGAACAGGCACGTCCCCAAACAGAGGCAGCAAGAAACGACGGCCGGAGCTGGGCAAGGGCAGCCTGAGAGCAGACTCCTGAGGAGTGTCCCAGCTCAAGCCTAGCCAGGCCCACCCCCAGTACAGGGAAACCAGGGCTTACCGACCAGCGTGTGGCCTTCCCAGCCGGGCCGGTGGAGGTCAGCGACCCCTCTCCGGTCACCCAACTTCCAGGCCATCTGCTCCGAGCAGGGGCAGCTGTCTGGCTGTAAGCAGCCTCTATGGTCCTGCTAATCAGCACACCTGGGGGGGGGGGAGGTCCTGTTCAGGCAGCCAGAAGGGCAGGGGGGAGGGCCCAGTGCAGGCTATGTAGCTGGGACCTTCTAGAAAGTGGCCTCCTTGCGCTGACAAAGGGTGAGCTGGGACAAGCGAGTTACACATCTGGGCAAGTTAAGCAGCAGGGCGAGATAGCCAGGGCCCCAGACTCTTTAAAACATACAAAACCATGCAGTCAGGCAGGCAGCAGTTGGGTGGGGGCTATTCAGTGTTTTGCATAGAGTGCAATATGCATGAGATGCATATGGCATCTGGGGCAAGGAGATGCACATATCTAGTTGTCTGTTGTGCTCCCTGGGGCATCTGGTGGGCCGCTGTGAGATGCAGGAAGCTGGACTAGGTGGGCCTTTGGCCTGATCCAGCAGGGCTCTTCTGATGTTCTTATGAGAGAGACAAACTCTTTCGGGATTCTGACAGGGGATCATTCCCAACCCAACCTGGAGACTGAACTGGGACCTTCTGCCCACATGGCGTGTTCCCCCTCACTGAGCAATGGCGTCTCCTAAAGACAGAAGAAATTCCATTCACTATCAGTGCTAGTAGCTGGCAACAGAACGCTGTGCTTCCGGAGGCTAACTGTTAGCCTCATCCCCATTTCAGAGCCTTCTAGCCAGTGACTATCATGACACCCTGTGGGAGCTCACTCCTTCTCTCCACCCCACAATCTCAGCCACCTGTTTCCACAAGTTTGTATTTCCCGTCTTTGCCATTCACCCTTGGCAGCCAAGCTTCAGCACCCCTCCCGAGACTCGCATCACAGTTTTCCTGTTTCTCTCCCCAGCTCCACTTCCTTTGCTTTGCACAGCTCAGGTGGCAAAGCAGGTGGTTAAGACAGCTACCTCCCTTACAAGGGTGCAAAAGCCGGGGTCAAACCAGAGCTGCCTACGCAGCCGACACCACAAGCTGTCCACATGCCTGCCCAGCTGTTTAAATCTCTCTCATTCCGAGGGAGCAGATGTTCCCAACAGGTGCACCACTGCCACAGGGACATGAGGCCACATTGGGGGGGGGGATGCATCGACTCAGGAGCTAATCAGCAGTCAAAACTCTTGCCGAGTGGAGAAAAGGTGAGATCTGAAATGCTTGGAGGAAGTTGCACACTTTCAGCAGGCAGGAGTTGGCTGCCTTTGCTGTCATTCTGCCTGCGGCAGGTCCGTTTATCAGCAGCACATGCAAGCAATCGGAACAGGCTGCAGAAAACGCTGGAATAAGAACATTACAGGAAATAGCGTTGTCACACACAACAGGGTTGCATTTAAAAGGTTCCGGTTTCAATCCCTTGCATCACCAGACATGTCTTGGAAAAACACCCAGGTGAAACACTGGAGAGTAGTTGCCAGTCAGTGTACAGGGTAGAGCAGGTTTCCCCCAGCTCTCAGCTTCCAGGGCCACATCACTCAGGGTGCAATCCTAAACTGAGTTAGGCCGGCACAGTTTGGCCAGCACAAGGGCCACCATCAAGTGTGTTTGGACTCACTCTCGAAGTCAGAGAGGCTGGCACACAGATGTGCACCATCCTCCCTGACTCCGAGAGTGGTCCAAACACACTTTATAGTGGCCCTTGTGCTGGCCAAACCTTGCTGGCTTAGTTTATGCTGGCCTAATTCAAGTTTAGGACTGCGCTCTCAGCCTTGCTCTTATGGTGGGCTGGGGCAGGTCAATTATACAGCATGACACAGGGGTGTCACACATAAGGCCTGGGGAAACTCTTTATCTAGCCTGTGCAATAGTCAGGCTCTCCCCGAACCACCAAGAGCTGCGAAGTGATGCATTGGCAGAAGCAGCACTGCTGAAAAGGTAGCACTGGGAGAACTCAACTGTCACGCAGGCCACCCTTTCAACAGCTCTGTTTCTGCGGAGACATTGCTTTGCCGAGCACCTCGGAGCTGCGGAGCTGCAAAGTGGTGCCTGGGCAGAAGCGGCACTGCTGAAAGAGTGGCCCATGCGATCACGGAACTCTCCCTATTTTGACAATAAGATCAAGATTGGAGCATTTTCTCTTCTGCCATTGGCAGCTAATGAGTTCCGATGAGAGAACGAAGTCCTTATTTCTGCCCATCATCTGCTTAATGAAATCACTTCTAGCCCTCAGCAGGTTCTATGAATGCTGTTTGGCATGCTGCGTGAAATTTGTTTGACCCCCCTGGTATAAATATACATTTTTCATGTAACTAACTATGCTCATAATAAAATAAAAATATTTGTGGATGTGAGGCTGCTTAGTTAGTCTCTCTCTCTCGGGCCTTCAGCAGAAGCAACCTACTCCAGCAGTTCATCAACCTACTCATCCAGCAAGAGGAAGAAGGTGCTTGTGGCAGACAGAGATGAGGAGAGGGTGGGGTTAACACCTGCAGTGGTAATGCCACTGGGTTCCGTGGGCCAGTCCAAATGGGTCAGTGGACCAGAGGTATGGACCCTTGATACAGACAGCACTGAACAAGATGGGCTGGCTCTGTACTGTATGTTCCACTGGCAAACGTGGGTTCCCCACCAAGTGTACCCTTGAAGGGGGGGGGTCACAGCAGCCTACCCTGGGGAGGGTGCTTAAGAGTAGCTGCAACGGTCAAGCACATCATAACCAACGAAACCAGTGTGCTCCTGAGTGATCTGTCAGCAGCCTGTACAACTTCAGCATGGATCCAAAGAACCACAGAGAGGAGAACATGTATATGCCTCTGCTCCTGGGAACATAGCGCCACTAAATGCCACAGGTTGCACTGCAATACGAGGGCAAACTTAACTCTAACAGTAAGAGTGTCACTGGGAAGGATATTTTCTGTTCCTAGGTAGTACCCACGAAGAAGTCCAATCCAGATTAGTGGGGGCGGTAGCAGTAGGACACAGACAGGGAATGCCTCTTTGACAGCAACACATACCGATTATCTAAAAACGAAGATGCTTCCTCTGCTTGACTTTTCATATGCATCAAATCAATTAATCAACTGATACAATTCATGAAGCAAGAGAGGTGAACTTGTTGGTCACTTTCCCATGTCACATTTCTAGGGAGACACGAAGATAGATATGCACCTAAAAAACAGTAATGTGTGAACAGAGCCAGCCCAGCGTTCAAGTAGTTGTCTGCCCAGCTCCTGGTTTACAGCTCCCAGATTTTCTTTCACTTCTCTTAAACCAAATCTGTGACAATAAATAATAAGTGTGCTTTATCTTATTTACACTTTGGGACAGGAGCTCTCGAAACAGCTATTATCCCCTCTCCCTTCCCACTATGGCAGAATTGCCAAAGGCCTTTCCTAGAAAACGATATTTTAGTCCACTCTGTCTAAAAGCAAACCAGCCTGAAGAGGGATGAACAAGAGCATTAAAAATGCAACACCAAGAGTGGGCAACATTTCAAAACAATGTTTTTTAAAAGGAAAGCTGAAGGCGGGGTGAGGGCGGGAGAAGTGGCTGCTGTTATTCTGGAGCTTCTGATGGGGAAAAGGAAAGCTCTCGTTAAAATTGGACACGGTATTTTTCGTTCTCAAGCTCAGAGGTGCAAAAGCATAATCAGACAGAACTTTCAGGTAGCACCTGGATGAGGCTCAGACAAGAATTCTGATTCAGACCTACAAGATCCAGGTTCAAATCCCCACTCAGACGTGAGGCTTTCTGGGTGACCTTGACCACTCAGCCTCACCTACCAACCAGGGTTGTTATGAAGAAGGGAAGGAACCACATACACCACCCTAACCTCCTTGGAGGAAGGGCAGGAAAACCTGCAAAAAATCAAGTAAGTCTTCTGGCCCTTACAGCTAGCAGTACAAGTCACATTTGAGATGGTTCTTATGCCAGTGATTCTCAAACGTTTTAGACTAGGACCCCCTTTTTAGAATGGCACTTATAACAGGGCCCACCAGAAGTGATGCCATTACCCTGGAAGTGATGTCAGAAATGACATCATCAAACAGGAAGTGCCGTCATTGTGGCATCATCAAATGACACTCCTGAAATGCAAACTGGCCTTCTTGGACTGCAGCAACTGCACAATCAGGAAACATCCCTAACAAAAAGCAAGATATTTTGTAAAAGCACTGAACTCAAAACAAGTAAAAAACAAAAACCCTCACTTGAAAATTCAAACTGTTAACATTCATAAAAGAATAAGGTCTGCAGCTTTCTAGATGCCTGTTCCCAGCTTTGCACAACCCACCTGACATCAGGTCACAACCTCTCTCTCTCTCTCTCTCTCTCTCTCTCTCTCTCTCTCTCTCTGGTCTATAGGAAGAACGGAGCTGAAATTCAACCCAAAGCAAGCCCATTCCACTTCAACAGGTCCATCGGCTCTGTGCAGAGCGGATTAATTCCCTCCACTTGAATGATGATTACATGTTTGGGGAATTGGATAACAGGAGGCCAACATCTCTCCCCTCCCACTCCCCCTGGCCGCCTCTCCCCACTCCTCACAAGCGCTGCCAATTCCAACGCCACACTGCATTTTTGACACAACATTGTCAACTTAATTGCAGTATCGGTGACTCATCTTCCCGGGAGTAAGCTCAGCCTCCCATCACAGGCTGCTACTTAGTCAAAAACCTGTCTGGGAACTGGGCTGGCAGGCGGCTTTTGGATGTCTTCTCACTTCCCTTCCTACCTTTCAATCATTCCTCCGCTGCTTGAAAGAGAGAGGCAGAGAGAGCACAAGTGCGCAGGTGCACTCATGGGGGCCAAGAGACTTGCACGCCAGTGCTCTTGCTATGGAAGACAATGCCCTCTTCAAGATGCGAAAGGACAGCAGAACAGAACTGCAGGTAGAAAAAGAGAATTTCAACAGTCACAGCAGGGTCGTAATGCTTCTGTCGGGACCAACCAAAGCAAAGCAAAATAGATGGACGCTTTTGAGTTATTTAAGATGTTTGCTTGGGCTGCATTTTAAAGCAAAAAAGAGGGGCAGGGAGGAAAAGAGACTGCTGAGCAAGGTGAAAGTGCCCCAGTCTGCAGTTTCTCCCAGCAGCCTTGGATTGGGAGGGGGTGGACTCTGCACAGTCTATCCTAATTAAGTGTGCCTAATACTTTTTTCCACTCCCTCTTGCAATCTGCAGACGGGGGCTTTTTTTCTTCTCATGCCCAGCAACTTTGTTTCCCTCATGCCCAGTCCATTTTTCCCTCATCATCTAGCCAGCCTGAAGGAGAGGTAACTTGCAGTCCAAGACACGGCGGGATGTGAGCCTTCAGAGGGCCTCCCTTGCTTCTGAGCACATTGAGCTCAAAGCAGAGAAACCAAGGTGAGCCTGGAGCAAAGTTGCGTCAGCTGCTAAGCAACGGGAGGGCATTTTCTAGCCTCCCCACAGAATGGGGCAGAAGTGCCGCAGCCAGACCAAAGATCAGGGTATCACTATCTGGCAGCTACATTCAAAGCGTCTCAGCAAGCGACAGCCCAATTGCACCTGGAATTTTGCAAGAGAACCAGAGCCATACTGGACTCTTAACGGCATCTGGAGCAGGGCGACATCATGATGTTGCCCCCTGTGTCACCGCACCCCTAGCACCGCCGCCCTGCCCTGCCACACTCCCAGCATCCGCAATTGCTCCATTTCGGCGCCTACCAGATGCAGGGGAGGGTGGGCAGGCGACTCCTGGCAGCAGCTGAGGCGCCCATCTACAAACAGTGCCCCAGGCAAGTGCCATGTGTCGCCCCACAGATGACCCGCCTCTGATGAGGACACCAAGCAAGGAGACCAAAATGAAGTTGGTGTCGTGATTCAGGAGTTGGACGTAGCCTGGGTTAAGTTCCCACTCAGCTACCAAACTTCCTGGCTGACACTGGGCTGACACTCAGCCTTGCTTACTTAACAGGGCTGTTGAAAGGACAAGAGGAGAAGAACTCTGTACACCATCCCGAGCTCTTTGGAGGAAGAGAATTTGTGTTTGTTTTCAAACATAAATTAAGCGAAACACGGAATCATTAGAAACGGGGTCATCTAATGAAACTGATTGGTGGAAGTTTTTAAGAGATGAATAGAGGCACGAGATACCTGTTTCCTCCAACTTCAGAGGCAGGATATCTGAAGATTAATTGCAGTAGAACAAACATGCCAGAGAAGCAGGCCTTTGTCTGTGGCTTCTGAGCATCCCCTCGGCAGCTGATTGACCACTTAACAAGACTAGCTGGGCCTTGGGCTGTCTTATGTTTCTAAAGCTGCATAATTTGTGTGTAAGGGAGAGGAGAAGAGAAACTATAAAGGGAGAGGAGAAGAGAAACATACTTGTCTTTAGAAGCATCCGTCCCTTCTGTGTCACCTCTTCTACGATGGCACGTCCTTCATGCAACTTTTTCTAGCAACTGCACTAACATCATTGTTAACGCTGCCAACCAATTAATAGGAGAACAGTTTTAATTGATAAAAATGTTTATTTGATTTGTCTAGCCAATTAATTGATTAGCCATTGCAGCCATAATCCTTTCTTACAAGTCTTACAAGGTTTCACTTCTAAACACACTAGAGCTGGCACCTAAGAATTTGATTTATTCTTATTTTCTCACCCTGCTTTGAGACCCCATTTTATTCTTTTCTTTTTTAAAAAAATATTATTTATGTAATTAGCCAATAACAGAATAATTCTCATCAATACGCTCTAAACACCAGTGACTATAAACTAAAAAACACAACATATACTGATTACCTGTAAATTGCCACAAGCCTAGAGCAATATATCATTAAAAGAATCCAAGTCTCCATTCCAAGCTTCATAATACACATCTCCTTTAGCCATTCTTAAACATCTTTACTCATTCCTTTAAAATTTCTCTGATCTTAACATTTCTCTGAACATTTTATTCTTCAAATACATAAATTATATCATTTTTGCTCTTATGGGAAAACAGCAATTCCAATTGTTTCAATTCCAATTCCAACAGCTTCCAATTGTTCCTGAATAGATTTACTAACTTCTCCTTAAGTAGAATCCTGTGTTTGTCCATTTCTGCTAATTCCAAATCTTTTGTCCACCAATCTTAGACTTAGACTTAGAGTACCTTTATTGGCATAGCAAAACACAGTACAACATAGTCGCCTATCATATAAAAAACACTGAACACCAACCAGAAAATTTGAGAATTCGCTAGTAAGGCACTCACAATGTTATTATTCTGAGTAAAACTATAGAGGGAAAGCAACATTGCCCAATCAGTACATAAACTAAAACTATGATGACCTTGAAAACAGTAAAAATCAATCAATAAAACTAGTTAAGATTGTCCCATACATATTCTCTGGCCGCATTACATTTTACAATACCGCAAAGAAAAGAAGCTAGGTGCTTTAGCATATTCAGATCAGTCAACATGAGAACAGATCAGTCAACAGATCAGTCAACATGACTGGCAGGATTTCTGTGGATTTCCTATCTGGACCCTAAAGTTTCTGCACTGCTGTTGTCATAAATAAAAATAAGTCTCAAAATCCAATCATCCAACATACCCAGCAAAAAAGCTTGTGGCTACCCCTGCTAACTGGGCAAGAGGCCCTTTTTCAAGTGGTGCTCCTCTTATATTTACCAGGGGGAGAGTAATTGGCCCTCTTCATCCTTGCGCAGTCTTTCTCGTAGCTGTTGCTGGTGGTCTGCCTTTTTTTTTTAGATTGTGAGCCCTTTGGGATAGGGAGCCATTTAACTTTATTATTACTATTTGCCTGTAAACCACTTTGTGAATGTTTTTGTTGAAAAGCGGTATATAAGGATTGATTGATTGATTGATTGATTTGTGTGTTTATTCTTAAAAGTAACTGCATCTTACTTCTCCAGGACATTTTTGCCTTATCACAAGATACCCCCTGTATTCTTTTCATCAGAGAGAATGACCCCCAAATCCCAGGAGCTTTGCTTGCAGAAAGACATCCTTTCCACAGCCTCCGGCTTCTCTGGAGAGAGGCTGCACAGACAGCACAGACATTTCAAGAACGAGGAGCTGCTTATTGCTCCTCTGTTCATGTTGTAACAATCCGCACTCAAGACAGAAACAGGACACATGAAGCAGCTCTGGAGGTGAGTGATCGTCGCTAGCCTCAGATGCCCTTTCCACGGTGAAATTAAAACCAAGGAGGTTTTCTATTAAGACGACAAAGAAAAGAAATGAAAGCCTATACAGCTTAGGATAACTCTTCAACAAGGCCTCATACCCAGTTACTTAAAAAGTAATTACAATTAATTCTCACTTCCTGCATCTCAGAAAACAAGATTAATTACTGTTACTTGGTGTACAGACCCCTGAAGCTTAGCCCAGCCTAGCACTTTGTCCTCCATGAATAAGAACAGAAGCAGCCCAAATTAAAGTGCATCGGGGAGAAGGTTAAAACCGTCGCACTGTTTCAAATTCCAATGCTGGGAAGAAGAAAAACTTGACCAATTCCTCTGGCCTGATCCAGCAGTAGTGAATAGAGCTTTGGGTCTTTTCTGACTTACCCACTCTACTCCACCCCACCACCACCACAAGGGAGTTGAATGTTTCAATCTTTTATTTGTTTATTTCCTTGCGCATTGATCCTACATATCTCATTTGTCTTTGAAGGCTCAAGGCAAGCAGGCATATCTGAAACTGCACGTTATCCTGGAATAATTCATGCTTGCCACTTTCTTACAAGGGAAGCATGTTTCAGTTAAGATGCTTCATGTGATCTTTGTAAGATCAGACACCCGTTTTACTGCTCTGCCAACAAGCTGAAAGAAAAAGCCATGTTAACTAATACAGGCGGGGGTAGGTGGGTATTACCAGCACCCCACCGCATAAAATGTGCATGCCTCCTCTCCATGTGCTCCTAGGTGGTTTGGTTGCTAGTTATCATGGAGGTAAAGGAGAACAGAAGGGACACTGTTCATTTTTTCACATTCCCCTTGAGAATACAGTCAGGGAAATCGAAGCGCACTCAAAAAAAAGGAGGCACACATTAGTTACACATTACGCACAAGATAGCAAAGTCCTTCTGATGAAGGAGGCCCAAGGCGAATAAATCCCTGCCAGGGGTCATGGCAGAAAGAACACTTGCCGTAATCTTTAATTTTACGTTGCAGAGAAGGATGAGGAGAAATTGAATTTGCCCGCACAGACAACGCACATAGATCTCTGAAATGCACGACCGGCCTCGAGGAAGATAAGGCGATGGGAGATAGAGGGACAAGTTGAGTTCTAAGCCGCCAGACGGGAGATGAGCTGAATTGCCAAACACATGTTGAATGGTTCAGTACAAGGTCCACGCAACACGCACTGCATCTGGAGGAGCCCCCGGGATGCTGCTGAAGAAAAAGCACTGCCCAAGGGGAGGAAGAACACGATACAGGAAATTCTCCAGGGCCGCATGCCCAAGATAGAAAGCAGATGAAAACGAGCAAGCTTCTGAATCACTGGAGACTAGCAAGGAGCACACCAGCAGCCGCTGGAAGCAAACAAGCTACTGCCACAAAAGAGATGGGGAATCTGGAGCCAGCCCCCAGGGAGAACCTCAAAACCTCCCAGCTGGGAGACAACCCACAGTATTTTCAACATATGGTGTCAGCACAACGTTTTGCCAAGAAATGTGCACGACTCAACACTATATAACTGCTTCAACACGCCCAGGCAGTACTCCAGGAAAGAGGTCACACTGAACGCACCCAGGGCACACGGCGTTCTGAAAAGTCAGAGTGGTGAAGTGGACTGTGTGTTGGACTTGGGTCTGGAGCATCCAGATTTCATTTGCCATCCAGTCATGGACGCTTACTGGCTGAGCTTGGACCAGTCCCCTCCTCTTAGCCTAACCCACCTCATCTGAAAGCTAAAACAGAGGAAGATGGGGTGCACCCAAGGACAGCACTCTGAATTCCTTGGAGGGAAGGATAAAATATAGGACTGTGCTGTGTTACAAGATGTGGCCACTGCCATCAGGGCTGCTGCTGTGTTCTGTTGTGGCGTCAACGGACCATGGACCATATGCTCGGTGGCTAAAAGAGCACCATGTTCTGTGACACTGAATATCAGAGGCCGAGTGCAGATGTTATGCCTTGTTTAGGACCTCCTGCTGTCATCTGGTGGGCCACAATAAGATACATAACTTAGATGGACTTGGCATTTTAATCAAGAAAGCCTCTTCCTCTGTGGCTGGCCTTTCTTTGCTGGCCTAACTGTGCTGGCCTAATTCCAGGTTAGGATTGTGCTCTAAAATCACTTAACACATGGACCACCGTGGCCAGGTCAGAACGACTCAAGTCTGGTCGTAGTTGGCGCACCAATCGAAGCTGGACAAATGCACTCCTAGCCACAGCTGCTATCTGTTTCCCCAGAGACAGCTGCAAATCCAGGAGCAATCCCAGACCGCGCACCTGTTCTTGCAGGGGGAGTGCCACTCCGTTCAGAGTGGGTGAAAGACTCAAATGGGACACTGATTCCTTTATTACCAGAGTGTGCCTTCTCATGCTATTCAAGAAGCTACCGCCCTGACCCAACTGCAATGTATTACAACGGACAGTTAACAGATTTTTCGACCATGACAAAACTAATGCAAATTCATACAGGCAAGACACTTCCCATCTAGCTTTGGTTCTGGCCACTGAGCACACTACATAAATGAACACACCACGGGTTGCATTTTGCTCTTTGTTTACGCAGAAATTAATGCACTGGAGATGCTGCGCTCCCAATTTATGACTGCTGGGTGTTGGGTTTTCCCCCCTTCTAAAAATGTAACCTACAGTGGAAACTGACCAGGAGAGACAGGGAGACTGAGACTGCAAAGATGGATTTAAAGATGGAAGGAACAAACTGGATCAACCAACGAGATGTAGACTCAAAGGCAACAGAGAAATGTCATGCATTCGAGCAGCCTCACTTCTTTTTCTCCCAGATTAGCAGAAGGGTGGAGAGAACAGAAAGCACGTTCAATTACTGCTCTAGACAATGTTTATAGAAATGAGACTCTTAAGAACATTTTAGACCCGAAGTGCTTATGACAAAAGGACAAGAGGCTACGCAAAAGGGATCATGACAACCAACTTGCTTACTTACCAATTAGGCGTACAACTGGCACCCCTGGGACTGCAAGGTCAGCAGAGAACTGCCTGGAGCAGAAAGCAATGCTAACGAGAGGAAGAAAGAATACGTCACGACCACCAGACGCGGCATCTTGCCAGACAGTGTTCTGAAATGACACTGGTGACTGTAAACAAGGAGGAAACAACGGTGTTCCCAGAGCTATTGAAGGGGAAAAACAAGAGCCCCACTGGACAAGGACAAAGGCCCATCTCGTCCATCCTCCTGTATCTCATAGTGACCCACCAAATGCCTCAGGGTGCGCACAAGACAACAGGACGTCTGCAACCTGCTGCTACTCCCCTGCATCTGGCATTCTGAGGTAGCCTACTACTAACGTAAGGCGGTTGTGAACTACCCATCATGGCCTGTAGCCTGTGACGGACGTTTCCTCCATAAATCTGTTCAATCCCCTTTTAAAAGCACCTAGGCCAGATACCATCACCATCTCCTGTGGCAAAAGATTCCACAGATTAATGACTCACTGGGTAACAAAGTAGGTTCTTTTATCTGTTCTCACTCTTCCAACACCCCCTGAACAATTTTGTACAACTCAATCATGTCCCCTCTCAGGCGCCTTTTTTCTAGACTGAAGAGCCCCAAATGCTGTAACCAAAAAGGAGGTACCCCAGCCCAGTAATCATTTTGGTCACTCTCCTCTGCACCTTTTCTGGTTCCACTATATCCTTTTTGAGATGGAGTGACCAGAAATGTACACAATACTCCAGATGTGGCCTTACCATCTATTTGTACAATGGCGTAATATTGGCCGTTTTAATCTCAACCTTTTAAAATTATCCCAAGCATGGAACTGGCCTTCTTCACCCCTGCCACACATTGGGTCAACACTTTCAAGCAGTCCACTAGCACCCCAAGATCTCTCACCCGATCCACTGCAGATAGCTCAGAACCCATTAGTGAAGATTTGATTTTGTGGAGAAAAGGGGGCACACCTGCCCCTTTTGGAATGGCTCCCGTTTGGAGCAGAACAGTCCAGGAGCAGGCGAGCGGGTCCAGCTTGAGAAACCCTGGTGGACGTCATCCACACTTTGGGAAGCCCCAAATTAGCTAGTGAAGAACAATTGTGCAGCAGAAATTTTAAAGCACTCTTTGGACAACTGAACATTAAAACTGAAGATATTTGGAGAGGGGGAGAGCAAGAGAGGGACTAGCATTCAGATGCACAGCTGCAGCCATCTGCTCTAGGTGAGGAGGAGCAGGTCAGAGGGCACCTATGCGGTTGGCCTTGGAATCTCCGCAGGTTGGTGACTTCATCTCAAGGGATTCCCCAGGCTACCATTTCTGAACTCTGGATCTCAGCTGCATTGCCACAGGACTGCACAGTCCGCACACTCTTTCAAAAATTCACCAGGGGACACCAGGCACCATCTGCGGTTAGGATATAGTCGGTGTTTTTGACAGCTGCACAGCCCTGCAGCTCCAGGTGGAGGGTATATCGGAGCAGCTAACAAGGTGGAAGCACAGTGGATGTCAGCTAAATCCCACAGTATGCTTTGCTAATAGTCAGCCGTGTTTGGAAATGTCCCACGCATGGGTTGAAGCCGAGCTCTCATTACAAATATCAGGACTGCAGCTTCTGTTGAGTGTCTCAAATTGGCAGAAATGAACCAGCACGAGGGAAAGAGGCAGGGAAGGAAGCAGCAGCCAGCGGGGGAGCGCAGAGCCCTTCCTTCCAGAATTCATGACAGCAGTCCCTGAAGATGCAACAGTGGGACGGGAAGGACGCCTTCCCCAAGCTTCAAGCAGCGCTGGATCACTGCTAACAGGCAGGTAGCAATTGCTCGCGTGTGCTCCCTCTCTCTCTTCCCCCCTCCACTGCTGCTGCTGCTGCTGCCGCCGCCGCCTCCTCACCCTTCTCAAGAGGCTGCTCTGCTCTGTCTGGCACCCAGAGGAACTGCCAGCCAGAGGAGGCTGGGGAAGTGGGAGGGGAAAGGAGGAGGTGGAGAAAAAGATGCCTGTAATTCATCAAGGGGGCACCTTGGCGGGGAATTAATGAAATGCTTAAATCTCTCCACTTAAAAATTAAAAAAAAAGCATCTCCCTTGCTGCTCTGGTGCACACACCCCCTCGGCCTTTTGCCTTCCAGGCAGCTGCTTCAGCTGACCCCGCAAAGGCCCCAAAAGCTCCTGCAAGGCAGCCGCCTGCTTCCTGGGGCCTGGGAAGGGCCTTCACGTTCACCTCTTCAGGCAGCCCTTCCCTCCTTGCAACAAGAGTTGCTTGCCGTTACCTTCAGCCAAGGCCCTCAGGCCCCAGGTGGCTGTACTGGTCCTGGTAGGAGACTGGGGGGAAACCAAGCAGCAGCAGGCCTTTTGGGGGAAGCCAACTGCAGTATTCCAAAATAGTGAGATGAGGTGCCTTCTGAGTGCAATGGAACACTTTGGATGTTCCAGTGCTGGCAATCCTCTTTGGCAGCAACCAAAGAGCCACAGTGTGGCATTGGTGGCAGGGCACCATATGCTTTGAATGTGCACCATCCCAGGTTAGAGGCGACAGAGTCTCCAAATAGAGGATGTGACGGTCAAACCTGATAAAGTCTTGACAGGTGCTCAATCATATCTCCCATTTGGGAAAAAAAGGTTAAAACGCCATCATGCTGGGGGGGGGGGAATCTGTTTCAGTCTGCCCCACGGTGGGGGGGAGGGGAGGGAGCCCTTTCCTCCACTCCAAGTTCTTGGAAGTGCAAAGAATTTGTGTTGAGCAAACAGCAAAGACGACAAAGACAACTCCCCTTCCATGCTGGGTTGGTGGAACCTGGAAGCAGCTGGTATTAAGCATCAGACGCGAGTATCGGGGGCTCACAGAGGGGCTTTGAACCGACTCCTGGGCCAAATGGTAAGAGCTGTTCACCCAGGGGACACCTAAGAAGGGTGCCAAATCTGGCCCATCGGCCAGAGTCTAGAGAGTCCTGGTTTAGAGCAATGGTCTCCAAACGACGACCCAGGGACCACATCCAGGCTGCCAGAAAACTTAACCACACCGACAGTTAACATGTGCAGTTCTGTCCACCACGATCCTTTCTATATGGCCAGAGCAGTGTATGTCTGGCTAACTAAACCCTCATTCCACTCACTTAGGCCAGTGGTTCTTAAACCTTTTAGCAATAGGACCCACTTTACAGAATGACAATCTGTCTGGGACCCAGCAGAAGTGCCGTCATGGTCGGAAGTGCCGTCACGGTGACGCCAGAGCCTGCTGCTGTCCTGAGAACGCAGCAATCAGTTGGGCTAATTCTCCGCCATTTTCCAATAGTAAAGGAATCAGAAAGGAAAGAAAAAACCTACTTACAACCTTGGCACAAGCAAAACAACCGCACAGCTCTCCACTTTTCCAGCATCCCAGCTTCCCATATTTTCAATATGGCTGCTCTAGGTGCTTTGCAACCCGCTGAAAATTGGCCCGCGACCCACTGGTGGGTCCCGACCCACAGTTTAGGAACCATTGACCTGTGCCATGCGTCGCTCGCCTCCACCCTATATACAACTTACTTTTTTTGGCCTGTGAAAATGTGTAAAATATACATTGTCGCCCTCCTACTGAAAAGTTTAGAGGTAAGAGCTAAGTTTAAATCGAGGGGCTGAGGAGGCCAAACTCCTCCACAACCTGCTGGCAACAGAAATGGAATGGCAAAAGGGTCTTGGTGAGTCATCGCCATGAGTCAGACTTTACTCAGAGGACCTGGAGGTAGAACATCAATCTGTCCTCCATGAATGTGGCCAGTCCCTTTTGAAGCCTTCCAAACACTGACCATCATGATGTGGAGAAGGCCATCAGCTTAGATGGCTTCAAAGGGGGATCAGATGAACTCAGGGAGGTCAGGTCTGTCAACAGCCTCTGGCCACAATGGCTATGCACTCTTTCCAAGCTCTGTGGCACCACGGGAACAATGGAGAGGGAGACAAGCATGCCTCGCCTGCATATGGGCTTCTCAAAAGCAACTGGTGGACCAGTGTGGATGAGAAGATACTGACCGAGATGAGGCTCTGGCCTCACCCAGCAGCACCTTTCTTACTCCACAGGCCCGACTGCAGTTCCCTGCAGCCTTGCTCTGCAACAACTTACCATGGGGCATCTGTTGCACCTGGTCTGTGCTTATGACACACTGATCTGAACACCACAGGTTGATTTGTTGAGAGGGGGCTGAAGAGTGGATGCTGTTGCCAGGAGACAAGACAACTGGTTCGCATGCATGTGCGCGTGTAAAAAGGATATTATAAGAGAAAGGGGGAAATGAAGACCAAAAAAGACAAAACCAGGCTACTAGCAATTGGGATGCTATTCGGAGAGGAACAGCTGCTCACAACTCATGTATAAGAATTCCAGGGCTGAATCTATCAGCAGCCCCATTTCCCTTAGCAGAAAATCAAGCACATGACAATGGAGCAAACCAGGGCAAGGAGGCCCATCTTCACACCAGGACAACACGGCATTTCAGATCTGCTAGACAGTGGGAGGGAAGGAGCACTGAGCTAGAATGTGCCATGCTTTTTCCTCAAGGCGGAAGAAACATTAGCTCACAGCCCAGCACGCCAATCTGCCTTTGCACAGTGTTAAAAAGTCATTAACACCTCCTTGGGTGATGGAGCCAGCCGAGCACTGCGGCGGGCAAATCCTCCCCAGGGAGGAGGGAGGAGGCTACGGCAGGCGGAGGAAAAAGCCATGGCTGAAATTCTCCATCAGGGCACACGGACCTGTCCTCCAGCGCAGCACACACGCACACTGGGTTGCTTAACCGAGTCAGCACTGCCAGAGGAGTGGCCAAGCCGCTGCTAAGCCAAACACAACCTCCTCTCCATCTGTGTCGCATGGGAAGGAATTCTGAATGCCCAGTCCAACGTTTACGGCCCACCCATCGGAAGTGCCGGTGCAGAGGGAGGAAGGCCTGCGTCGCTATACGTGCAGAATTCTTAGCAGCAGAAACGATAACAGCAAGTCCTCTTCCTAAGCTCAGAGGTGCACCATGAGGACGGGCGACAGTGCTTTCCGTCGGCGGCAGCCAGGCCATCACACCCCACAGCCCTTTCATTCCAGACTTCTCTGCGTGCGGACAGTCCAACTGTGCCTGAGATTACGTCCGTGTCAAGCACGAGAAGCTGGTGAGCAGCTGTCGCCACACTCAGCCACTGAGTGTCTGCCCCACGGTGGGTCAGGGCAAAATTAAAGGCTAAGAAGCAAGCCAGAGCAGCACAGGAAAGAAGAGCTGAGAGGCCTGTGGCTGTGCTGAAATCCAGGGTAGGAACACCTTTAGACAGAGGGATGCAGAGATATTTGCAGAGAGGCCAGAGGCATCCAACCCCAACCTCAACGTGCTGAAACTGGCAATAATGGAACGTGCAGCTCATTTAATGAATGAGTCCTAGGCTGGAGAGTGCAACCAGGGCTGGCCCATCCATGAGGTCAGCTGAGGCAGTTGCATCAGGGAACTGATTGGTAGGTGAGCCCATCTCTGTCCGTCTACTTCCACCCCTTGGATTGGAAAAAGAAGAGGGAGACAGACAGAAGGAAATGTGGAGGGGAAGAGGCTCACAGACCATCAGGAAAGGAGGGGCGGGATTTGGCAGGCCGCCACATGAATCAGGAGGGCTTGGGCCAACCTTTGCTGCAGCTGCTCCTATTTAGTGCAGCCCAGCATCCCTGCAACTGGCTGCAGCCTCTAATGTTTCCATGTTGTTTTTAAGACTAGCTTCCTGTGTTCTCATTCTTTGAGAATTGTTGTGAAAACCCCTTTTATTGAAAAGCGGAGGGTGCCCCAGCACTGCAACACCAGCTTCGACGGTAAGCATGGCCGAGTTTCTCAGATGGCTGGTTCTATTTTGTATTTAACAAGCCAAAGGTGGGTTTAGAGAACCAAGCTCCCAACCACCTGGTCCACAGTGTATAGATCCTGCTGTTTGGCAGCATCAGGATTCAGACTGAAGAGTGCGAGATACAAGTCAGGAAAAAAAAAACTGCTGTGCAGCTTCTAGAAGCTGAATTTCAGTCTGCTTCAACCCGCCAGGACAGAGCTGAGGAGATGCATTTCAGCGCCTGGGGCTTTCTTTCTGAGCCTTCTTTTCTCACTCACAGGTGCGCCACCCCGCTACTCCACAGAAGCAATGAATGAGAGGCCTGGAGGGGCTCACGTAGGCAGACGGCTCCCCTCCTGGGTTATTAGGAACATCCAAGTGCACTGCCAGCTTCCAAGCTTGATCACTGCCAGGAGAACATGTCTGCTCTCCTTTTCAAGCCCTGCAATTCCAGAGGCAGGCGGAGGGAGCTTTTAGTCAAGAAGACACCAATTCCCTGCCAGCCCTGAGCTTTGGCCTCTACGACACGGGCTAGAGAGAGAGAGAGAACACATCTAAACACACGTCATAGAATCATAGAGTTGGAAGGTACCTACAAGGTCATCTAGTCCAACCCCTGCCTGTAGCAGGAAATCCCCCTAGAGCATCTCCAGCAGGTCCCTGTCAAGCCTCTGTTTGAAGGTCTCCACTGAGGGAGAATCCACCACCTCCCTCCAGTGGCAATCTGTTCCACTGTTGTACTGCCTTTATCGTCAAGAAATTCTTCCTGATGTCCAGCTGGAATCTCCCCTCTTGCAGTTTGCACCCACTGGACCTAGTTCTACTGTCAAAGGCAGATGAGAACAGATTTGTCCCTTCTTCCTTATGACAGCCCTTCAGATATTTGAAGAGTGCCATCATCTCCCCTCTCAGGCTTCTCTTCTCTAAGCCAAACAGACCCGGTTCCCTCCACCTTTCCTCATACGACTTGTTTTCCAGCCCCCTGATCATCTCTGTTGCTCTTCTCTGAAACTGCTCCAGTTTGGCTGCATCCTTCTTGAACTGGGGTGACCACAGTCATAAGCTGCGAACTCAGAAATGAGCAGAAACATCCAGAAGGTGGACCACCACAAGCTCATGCACACAGCAAAGGCACCTTTTCCTGCAGAGGTTCTCAAGCACCGCAGGGCCCTTGCCTGGCTTCCAACACACACCACCTCTTCCCAGGTGAAGGGCACCAAAGGGAGCCATCATGTGGCTACAGACATCTTATTGAATGTGACAAGCATCTTCACCCATCACAACCAGGAATGGGGGTGCAGCTAGATGGCAGGGCACACTTTTTTTCTGGGCTAGTGAGTCATAACTGGCAGGTTTGGATAGAGATAAGGAATAGGATAATTGGTGGGCATCCTGAGCAAGTGGATGGGGCAATCACCTCCAAGTCACAGATGCTGGGAGCCTCCTGCCCAATGCAGAGTCAACCTCAAAGACTGCTCAGCGTGGGGGAGATGATGCAACCCAGATCGTCCTCAATCCATGGCATTAATAAACTGGGATGAGGAAGGATCATCTACAGCTTGGAGTCAGGATGGGAATGTCAATCATGGAGGACAGATGGACGGTATGGGCCATCTCCTTCCAAGAAAGGGGACCTGCACGAAATGGGGTGGGGTGTTGAGAAAGCTGGGACCCACTGCAAGGGTTTTGTACTGGTTGAATATCCTTTATCCGGAATGCCAGGGACAAGAAGGTGCTTTGTTTTTGTTTTTTTGGATTTTGAAATATTTACATATATGTAGTGAGATATATTGCGGGTGGTACCCATGTTTCAACACGAAATCCATTTATGTTTCATACACACCTTATACAAATCAGCTGAGGGTAATTTTACACAATTTTTAAATAATGTTGTGCATGATACAAAGTCTGTGTATACTGAACCATCAGAATGCACAGGTGTCCCTCAGCCACTTCTTTTTTGGACATTGGCGCATTTCAGATTTCTGAGTCGTGGGACTCAACCTATAATTAACGAACGGTGGCCCTTTTGAATTCTGGCTCGCTTCTCTCATGCCTTTTTTGGGATTGTGCAGGCAAAGGCCCTTGCCGGATTTCCTGGAGAGGTACTGACAATCTGTGACGATAACACTGAGCTAGATGGGCCAAAAAGCTCGCTGGCCAGAAGGAAGCTCCATATGGCCAACTGCAGGCTGCTCCGGGCCCTTTCGCTAAGCGCAGAAAAAAATTAAAGCACAGATTCTTTAGAGCCACAAGCTCCCAGCCTCATGGCTCTGTGCTGCAGCTCCTGCCTGACCGACTGTCCCTTTTCCATGGCGACTGACATTGATGCTGAGGTGCATGGTAACCTTGGTTCTCCTGCCTGCCTGCCTGCCTGCCTGCCTGCCTGCCTGCCTGCCTGCCTGCCCACCCCTGGGGAATCGGTTCCTTCAGTTCCTCCCTAGCCAGCTCCTGACAAGCCAAGGAAACATGCCAGCAAAACTGTGCGGAGGAAGACAAAGGAAACACGACAGGACTTTATCACACCTGTTGGGAAACAGAACCCACAAGAGGCCAGGCCAGGCTATTCCCATTCAGGCTCGAAGCCTAACACCGGGTGGGAACTGAGTGCCTCCTGCCTGTCAGCACCTGTCAGTTTTGCCAGCAAGCAGCTCTGGGCTCTCGTCTGCAGAAAGCCCAGGCTGCACAGAGATAGGCCAGGCCAGGGCGGAGAGAGCAAGCCTCCCAAGGAGGAACATCTGGTCAGTGTCACTGTGCTGTCATCCCCAAGCAGGGGGGCAAACCAAGAATGCACGTTTCAAACAGGGTGTCGCTATCCTTTTTCTGTCATACGGCCAACTGCAGGCTACTCTGAGCCCTTTCGTTCAGTGCAGAAAAAACGTTAAAGCACAGATTCTTCGGCGCCACAAGCTTCCAGACTCATGCCCGGTATTAGTGTGGCCTGACCCACTGCCCCTTTTCCATGGGGATTGACACTGATGCTGAGGTGCATGGTAACTTTGGCTCTCCAGATGTCCTTGAAGCCCCCCCCCCCCGCCTGCCTGGGTGAAGTCTTCCTAAGTCCAAGAGAAACGCTGTAATCACTCGAACATTCTAGTTCACCAAGATGAGGACCCACAAGTATGAGGCAGGACAGCTAGTCGGGACAGCGACAGCCTAGACCAGCCCTTCTCGAGCGCGGCCGGCAACGCCCTTCCCCAGCGCACAAAACCCAAAAAGTGAAGAGCGATGACATGCTTTGCATCACGCAGTGATGTCACCGCCGCTCACTTCCAGGCTCGGAATACTGCATTGACCCTTCAAGGCGTGGTCGGATGCTCTGGATAGGCAGGAGGGCTTTCCTCAGCATGCAAAAGGTGCCTTTCTGCCACGCCAAGCCTCCTGCAGCTGCTTGAAGGGATGCACTGTGGTCTCCCTGCCAGGATGTGGGTGTCCCACAATGCCCCAGTGAGTGCCTCACTATACCCCAGGGTGTTGCAGCACAGAGTCTGGGACTTTCTGGCCTAGGCCCATGCGCTGAAGTGTCTCCCATGTTTGTAAATTTGCTGTTTATTCTGCACTTTTGCTGCTTATACTATCCCGCAGTTCCACACTGGCACAAAACATGCAATGAATCAAAGCCCCTCTTCTCTTGCGCTGAAGTATTGCGTTGCAATACTTAGCCCTGCATTTTAGCCCTGTGCTTAAAATGCAACCATCACTTTTTGGGTGCAGTTCCCTGCAAAAGCAGGACCCCCAAATTACAAACAAACCTATCCCCATTGTTATTCAGTTTAGAAATCTGGCTTATTATTTCCACTTGAGGCAAAGGCTGAGATTTGCAGGAAATCCAAACCCTGCGCTAAATTTGGCAGGTGCAGGAGTTGCAGTAAGCCGCTGGCTGAAAGGCAGCTCAGAGAACTTCAAGGAGCATTTCCAATCCAACCAATTCTCCAAGGGGCGCATTTTCCCATTCTCTTCTAGGCAGACCTCAAAACCTGGTCCCAGAGGCTGCCAAAACACTAAGGAATGCCAGGTTGGGAGTGTACACTTTCCCTTTGGAAAGCAAGCAGTATCTGGCCACAGCCTACCACTGATAAGAGGGAAGCCAGCCATTGTAGTGACACCACCGTTTAGTGGCTGCCAGGATCAAGCATGAGCCACATCCACCAACCTTGCCTGTAGGCAGAGTGGCTGCTTAGGCTCCCGTTTTCCAACCCCTCCTGCCCTCGGCCGGCTCAGCAGCTCTTCTCGCTGGCACTCTGGCTGCTGCACCGGGCCCCTGGAAGAAGACACTCTGCCATTCATGCTCGGCCTTGTGCCGGCCTCCCGAGTTCCATCATGTCATAGGAATGGGGTCGCAGAGTTCATGTCATTAATTTCAGTGGTGGAGAGAGGCTGACATGAATGATGATAGATCTCCACATAGCGAGTGTCTCTTTGGGGCACTGTTACAGGCCAAGTGCATTCCGTCCTATTGTCCCTCTTCCAGTGCAAATTCGGCAAACTGCTGGCATGCAGCTGCTGCTCCCCATGCAGGACACTAAGCCAAGAGGGTTGCTCACTTGGCCAGCCACTGCTACTGATCTGTCCCCATCACCACTCATCCCCTGCCTGCCCCCCTTCCCCCTGCCGCTTGCGTCTTCACAACAACCCTGCGAGGTAGCAGCCTAAGCAGGGCTGGCCTTAGGAGCTGCCGGGCAAGACAGCCAGAAGAGGGTGTGCAGGAGCTCAGTTTATCTATCTGTCTATCGAGAGCTCAGTTTTGATAGGGCAGCACCATTAATGGATTGGATCCAAGCCCTCCTGCACAGCCTTTGAAAGGTTGTCGCGACCCCCAACATGGGTTTTGCAACCCCACTGGGGTCCCGACCCACAGGCTGAAAAACACCGCTGTAACACAACAGCACTGCCAGTGGAGGCACTGCCACCTTCCTTGGCTTTGCCTATCACCTGGCATTAAGACAAATGCAGACGTACCAACACTGCATTTAGACTGATCAACTGTGTACCAGCTGATGGGGACTGTTGGAAGCATCACAGGTTCTTATGACCAATTGTCACCCCAGGCGGCCACTGCCCGGGGAGGGGGGGGGAGATTACCAAGAAGGACCCCTGGAGATGCCCCTATCCTGGGAGGGGGCAAGGCGACAAGGCCTCACCAGGCTGGGGAGGCCGGAAAACCCCAGGTCCAGGGGGAAGCCAGGCCTATCCAGGCCCATGGCAGGGAGGGCAAGTGCAGGGGCCAGCCCCAGGGCCTACTTTAGTGCAAAGGGAGGCCTCAAAGGAAGCCCTGGGAAGCCTCCAGCAGGAAGGAGGAGCCTGGGCCTTAAAGGAAGGCCCAGCTTGGCCAAAGAGAACAGTCTCCGGCTGGCTGGCTGGGGAGAAGGACATACAGGGAGGCTCACACCCTCCTTACCTTCCCAGGCTGCATAGCCTGCCCCTTGGGCTACTTGGGGAGACCGGCAACAGCAGTGCCAGGGCAGCAACCGGGGGA
Organism: Lerista edwardsae; assembly: GCA_029204185.1. Classification (NCBI taxonomy): domain Eukaryota; kingdom Metazoa; phylum Chordata; class Lepidosauria; order Squamata; family Scincidae; genus Lerista; species Lerista edwardsae. Next base: position 790,247 of record JAJKFI010000144.1, read on the forward strand.
AAACCCAGGACGTGGGCCGAGACCCCGGGCATGGAGCTGGCACAGCCACCCCCAACAGCTGCCAGGTTCCCGGCGCCCAACCAGGAGGTGGCAGGCCATTGACCAGACACCCGGGCTTAACAAGTATCCTTCCCCAACCTGGACCGGAAGGAGACAGCAGGCGGTCGACCCCACCAAGAACTGGGGAGCCTGCTCTGACAGCTCGCTACCCACGGCCTTCGTACGACCAGAGGATGTGCAGGAGAAGACGTCGCTCTTTGTAGACTGTAAACGAGCCCTGTGAGGCAACAAGGCTCAATGAGTGTGAAGGCTGTAACTAAATTAAACAGCCTTGGCAAGCAGACCTCCGGTGTCCAGCGCACCCTTGTCCGGCACCGTATGTACCGACAGACCCCTCTCCACTTTCGCACCCGGCTCTCCCCGAGGAGCTCCGCCTCCTGCCATGACAGACGTGACACCAATTTAAAGCCAGGGACTCCTATTAGGATTCCAAAACTTCTCTTAAAAAAAAAATCCCCTACATGATTGCAAAGATGCAATCAAGCAGGTACCATATCCAACAAAAAAAGGTCCACAACACACTGAGCCTGGCTGTAATCTGGCCAGTTTTGGACAAGTCGGCATCAGGACCTGTTCCAAGGATTAAGGCATATCGGAAGAGCCCTGCTAGATCCGGCCAAGGGCCCATCTTCCCATATTTACCAGATGCCTCTGGGAGCACACACAACAAAATACCAGTGACCCATTGTTGCTTCCTTGCATCTTGCATTCAGAGATAAGCTGCCTCTGAAACCCAGATCATCATGGCTCATTACCTGTGATGGACTTTTCCTCCATCTATGTGTCTGCTCCCTCTTTGCAAGGCGTCTAGTTCAGGATACATCACAATATCCTTTGGCAAGGGGTTCCAAAGATGAATTACAAGCTTTGTGGCTCTTTAAAACCAAATACATGGGTTGTAGCAGAAGCTTTTGTGGACTGTGTGTGCATATCAGTGTACCAGGAGGATCAGATACCCTACACTTGTGATAAGCTTAAAAGTATATAAGATAAACATGACTGCAGTGGCCCACAATCCCACAGTAATGATAAGTTACTTCACTCTGTAATGAAATTTAAGAGACCGTTTCTATTAAAACCTGCAGAGATGGCGCTCAAGTAGGTTATACTGGGATTTTACTGCATTCTAGAGAACTCATAGTATTGCTAAGTTAGTTCCACTAATAGCCTCCATGGTTACTTTGCATACTTTTAAGTTTGCGACAAGGCTAGACCACTTCCACCCATGAGACACTCCTGGTTTCAATGATGATGTTGTTGTTTTCCTACCTCTCTACATGCATGTATGCATAGGCAACCAGTCACACCCCCACCTGTCTACGGGACAATTTCCATTCCGGTGTGGAGTGGACCTCAGGCCACAAAATTTTAAGCTCAATAAGTTTGTTAGTCCATAAGACACCTCAGTAATCACTGTCCTTTCTCCAAGAAGTAGCCAGTGTGGTCTGAAATAATAGGCACTCTTGCACAAAAGCAACAAAGCAAAACATACCCATTTTTTTTCCCCCAAAGCTCCTGAAAAAGATTCAGGCTTGGAGTTTAGAATTTCTCCTGTGTGATTTGACTGAAAAGGAGCTCAGAATTACCTGCTATTCTAGAGAGTCCCCTTCTTCAGATTTCGCACAGAGATAGGCTGCCCGATGCCACCGCTAATGCCAGTGTGGGATTACTGCTCCAAACCCAAAGATCCTCATACAGGGCTACAAGCAAACCACGGAATACACACCGTACGCACTTAACCTGTCAAGTAGGCTGGTGGCTGGAAGAAGGGAGGGGGAGCAGGAGAGAAAGTTTTGAAGGGAGGCCCAGATTAGAAAATATATATAAACCACACAAGCCTGAGGAGTGTAGGTTATGTCATAACTTTAAACAGGTGCAATACACCATTGAATTAAAAATGTGCACACTGAGAAGTTAATGCTCAGAATCGATACATTTGCGTATGGGACACTATTAGTGCCGTTTACTTTCAGCTCAGATTTGAAGTAGACTTGCATTGCTGGCTAAGGATTCCAGTTGGCTTTAGATAGCCTTGCCCATGGGTCTAGGGGTAAGTGGCATAGACTGAGAGTGATGGGCACTGCTTTATATGCATTATCTCTAGGCAGGGCTAGGAAAGAAAATTGTCAGAGCTCATGCAGTGAACTGGTCGATTAAAAGATATTTCCTTTAAAAAGTTCATATTGAACATGATGGGAATACTCATTAAAGGATACTCTGGCTATCAATTTTTTCTTCTTTTTTCCCCCACTGGGAAAGCACTTGTCTGAAATCCAGGAGACCTAGATGGACCAGTGGTCTGACTCAAGATGACAGTATCACATCTTCAGGAGCACCTACGGCCTGGAGAGCACTGGCTTTACATGCAGAAGATCACCGGCTCAGTTCCTGGCGTCTCCAGGCAGGGCTGGGAGACAGACTTGCCAGGAACTCCATGGAGAATCTGCCAGTGGTAGAACCAGTGTGGAAAGTGACCAACAAGGTCATCTAGTCCAACCCTCACCAGTCAGTGTGGACGATAGCGGATGAACTCAGGATACAGGGAGCTTCCTGTACTCCTATGAAAGCAGAAGAACCTTCACATTTTTTCCCCGAAGGACACTGAATGAGTCGCTCACTGAAGGCTTCATAATGCAGCCATAAGGGAGTCGAACAGCAGAAGTATACCTGAGTGCAAGTCTGAACCCTTCCATTGGCTCTTCCTGTTACCACCTGGTTTGACAGAGCATGTAGGGAACCTGCTAAAAATTCTAAACCAAACCCATCTCAAACAAGCCCTGAGAAAATAAGCCCTTAGCAAGGATTTGTAATGACCGGGAACGATAATTAAGCACGGGAATACTCAGCGCAGAGGGGGGGGAGGATCACATGTTTTGTTTAATTCAGCACTTTGCAGGGGAAGAATAATTAGTGGTTTTAAATGTTTTGACACAAGCAGCCCAAATAATCATAATAAATCATATCAGGCATATGCCCAGAACCTTGAAGTGACAGATGACAAACATAGCAGTGACAGGTTGCTCCATCATGCAAGGGAAATCATTGAGTTAATGGAAGAATTATGGCTTCTGAAATCCACTCCACTCCTATTGTGGGGAAACATTCCAATTTATCAAAGCCAAATGAACATTAATTGCAGCAGCCTGGTAAATTTTCGAGCCGCTGTGACCTTCATTGAATTTTAATCCAAAACAGATAAGATTTACTTCCACACACAAGAGGAAACAACACAATTAAAACCCAAACGACAGCTAAGATTATGGCGCTGGGGGAGGGGATGGATGACAGCAGGCGTAATGACAAAAATATTGATTCCTTTGTGCCTGACATTGCACAAATTAAAAAAAGGAAATAAATAAAATCCAGGCCTTCGCAGTTTCTTCTTGCCCTCTCCCGCACCAAAAACAAATTTCAGATGTTCAAGGGAAGGGGAGAAGGGGGTGATGACAGTAATGGAGATAGAACTTCCTTTTAAATGTAGTAATTAATGTTACATCTCATTGGGGAGAGATTAGGAGGAAAACACTGCCAGAGAAGAAACAAAGCAAGTATTAATTTTGTTATTAAAAGATGCTATGGTATGAAAAATGTCAAGCTGCAGAAGGTGAGGCCAAACAGCAGCTGTTGAGCTTCTCAAACCTGCAGTCATTATCTGAAGCCACAATGTAAGGGAGTCTTGTGTTCTGCTACACCCACCAAAACACAACCCACCAGGCCCTGTGTCTAGGCTCTGGCACTCTGCCAAGGCTTCCGCTCCAAAAAGGTAAGCCAGCACTACGAGGGACTTAGCATGTCTGCATTTTCTCTCCCTCCTGCTTGAGTCAGTGCAGTGGACAGACGATATAGGACTCAGAATCAGGGACATGCTGTTCAAACCCTCATGCAGCCAGGAAGCAAACTGGACAACCAACTATTTCTTTCAACCAAAGGGCGGCTGCCAGGATACAAAGGGGCAAAGCCCCTTTACACTGTGTCATCAAATGATATTGGAAGGAACTGCTTCTGTACATTGGCAGCTTTACCATCAACCATCCCAAGTCCATCTTCCCACCTCCAACTGAAGAGAAAAGCAGGAACCTGGCCTAGGTCACAAGCTACCAGAAGGTGTCGTGGTGCCAAACGAGAGTGGGCAACAGTGCTTTCCTCTAGAGCTAGATAGGTCCAAAGTATGGAGGCCACCAGCACCCAGGAATTCAGAGCGTGAGATGATAGAACACCAGTACCATGAAACAGACGGTAGTGGCCAAAAGAAAACTGAGGAGTAACTATCATGTG
>JAJKFI010000144.1:794591-842442 GCA_029204185.1 Lerista edwardsae
TGGAAAGGATGCTACAAAGCGACTTGCGAGTACCTTAGACAGGTGAAGGGAGCTCAGACATCAACCGTGTCTCTCCCTCCCTGCCTCCTCTCTGATGACTACCAGTCAGAGGCTCCTGCATCGGACACCTTCCAGCTCCAGGCCAGAAAGCCAGCGCAGCAGCAGCAGCTTAAAAGAGCTGTTAGGACAGAAGCCTTGAAATGATAATGCTTCGAATTGTGGGACGCTGCGACGGGTTTGTTTTTCACAGCCGAAAAAAAAAAAGGAAAAATCACTCGGCAGCTGACACCTGCTCAGTGGGCACAATCAAACTTGGAACAGCAGCAAGACATCAGTTGTCCCATCGTCTTGTCTTTATCCGATTGAATACAGAACAAGACACGCTTTTGACAGCACTGATGCCTTCCACTCACATCACTCGCGTTACAGGAGAGCGCAACCACAAAAGCGCACGGAAGCTGTCCTGCTTATCAGGCCGCCCACCCCTGCCCTAGAGGGAGCCCCCCTCCAGACGCCTCCAGGCCGTACGCTGTTCTTTCTGACAGATATTGTAAAGGCAGTTGGCCACACTGCACTGAGAGGGTGGATGCCGGATCGTGTCAGCACACAGCTTTAGGGGACTCAGATATGCTCAAGACACATTTTCCAAAGGCACGTCCCCAAACCCCACTGCTGTGGCAACCCTTTTGCAGAAGGGGCTTAACAAGAAGGTGCTGAGTGGGTGGGTGGGAAATGGAGGCCGAAGAGGCACTCAGCACCAACTGCCACCCGGGCCGGCCAAGGGGAGGAGCCGTCACTTACCATGACAGAGATGTGGAGAATGTGCATCTGCTCCTCCACGATCTCAGAAGGTTCCTGGAGCGTCGGTGGCGTCGCGCGGGAAAGCTGCTCGGCGCTGCCCATGGAGACGTGGAAGTAGAGGGTGCCGTTCTCCAGCCACTGCTGCTTCCAGTGCACCATGGAAATGTCAGCCATGGTTCCGGACATCTCTGCAAAGAAAGGAATAGCCAACATTTAGCATGCGGGAAGAGGCCCCAACTACCATCTCAGTAATAAGCCCCAACTTGTCTCTCCTCGCCTGCACCTCTCTGTCTTTTGGCTGTTTTTCTCCGTGTCCATCCTAGCTCTTCAGGGGCAGAGACTGGTCTATCTTGCCTTAATGACCCTGCATGGCGCCCTATATACAAACGGCGCTGTACAAATAATAACCTTCAAAAACCTTGCAACGCAGGTCTGTGTTGTCTTCCCCAGCTTATCAGGGTGAGAGCACTGAGGCTAAAAGAGAGGGGCGGGTCTAAAGCTACCCATGGCAAAACTGGGATTTGGACCAGGGACAACCCCAGCTCATGTTTTGGGTCTCCAGGTCAGAGAAGGTTCACAATATCACCATCCAGATTGAGTGAAACCGGTGACCAGATGCCTAAGGACAAGGCAGGAGCACTCCTCGCTAAAGAACACCACCTTCGCAAGCCAGACACATCCTTTGAATTACTAACATTAAAGGAGCAAAGTCTTCCAAGACGTCTGGATATGGTGTTCAGAACTGAGTTCTAGCTGGGTTTGCCACCCAGGGCACGTTTATGAAGTTTGAATGTATAATTTATATAATACACTTTAAATGTCGCAGGAACTTTCAGTAGTCACACACACACTCTTGCGAACAGTATAAATTAGAACTGCTAAAAATATAGCTAATGCAAGAATACTTAACTAGCTCAACTTCAGCCAACAAAAGGGGGGGGGAAGACAGGGAAGATTCTGAACATCAGTCACCAAGGGTGCCTCTTTAAATGCTGTTGGTGCCATACTGATGGCAGCAGCCATGAATGCACAAGCAACACTAAATTGGAATTTAGCACTATGTGGACACAAACGGAGGGCAGCCTGGCTTTGGGTCCTGTCTTGTTAAGCAACTGCGGTTAGAAGCTGCCGCTGTTCCCTACATTATTTTGTAACAGGAAACTGCAACTTATTCTAAACTCAAAGCGTATATCCTCTTGTGCTCGAAGGGAGAGGGGAACAAGCATGGAGGTAAATTTGTCCTTCGAGTGCGAAGCCACGTTTTCAGATCCAAGTTTAACTGGCTCCAATCAAGAGACCATGGGCAAATCCTAGTTCAGCCACTGAATAAACCCTTGTTTCCTTATTACTGCATGTCTGAACCCAGTTATGATCCCTCTTCCACCTATGACCACATTTGAACTCATCAGGAATGACTTCCCCACCCTTTTCTGACAAGACAAGTCATCTTCTGAATGGCCCAGTAGGAAGACAGAATGAAGTCCATCCATCATCATCAACTTCCTCGGTCTCCATATTTCTGCAGGTCACCCTCACAATTTGATGTATTAACCGCCTTCCACTCACACGTCTCAAGGTAACTCACAAAAATAAAACCTAACCCAGGTAAAAACGACTCAACTAGTTGGGGATTAAAACCAGTCAGAGCAGGTCAGCAGCTACAATTTCACATTTTACCATTTTAATTTTGGCACAAACCAGAAAGTGGTTTCTTTAAAAACTTTTTACAAGATTCTCAAGCCTCTGGGAGCACTGCAGAGGGGGCCACCGGCACTCCAGGGAGTTGTAGCAACCCTCAGGTAAGTGGAAAAATCCCCGCCCTGCCCAGAAACAGCATGATCGTGGAGATAGTACTGCTGTCCTTTCCCCCACCAACACTTACAGGGTTCCCAACTTCCGAGGAGACATTTGGAAACCCCTGCCTTAAGGGATTACTTCAAAATCAGGAGAGCAAGGCCTCCACAGACTTCCTGTGGGGACCCCCAAAACTAAGTCACTTTCCACATGCTTGCCAATCAGGGCTCAATCAACAGTGGCACATGGAATAGTGCAAGGCCCAAACCTGGCCCCAATAAGCTCTTTATCCGCCCCCCCTTCCAGCAGCTGCATCATTTGGCAGACCACCTCTCAGCTACTGACACTGTCAGTACAGTGCTACTGAAACGGCGGCCCGCCTGATAATTGAGCACTCCCAGCTCGATAATGGGGCTTTCGTATCTTGAAAACATGGTCAAGATGTGCATATTTTCTCTTCTGTCACTGAGTTTCTATGCAAGAACATGGAAACTAATGAGAAGCCTTTGACTTTCTATGAGAACAAAGTACTTATTTCTGGCTATCAGCTGCTTAATGATATCCCTACGCAATGACGTCACTTCCGGCCCTCAACAGGCATCATGAATGTTATTCGGCCCATTACATTATATGTAACAAGTGTGACTCCCCTAGAATAGCACCTCCCCTGAAAGTCACCTCTGGTTTTTATTATGAGCAGGGGAAGCAAAAGCAAATCTGTAGTTAGATCACCACATGGGAGAAGGGAAAATGGTAGTCAGCTGGTCCTAGAGAGCTGATACAATAACTGCTTCTGCCCAGCCTCCTCAAATTCAACACTGTGTGCCCATGGCCTCAAAATTACGTATTTGCAGCAGCTGCATCTGAAAAAAATTATCTCCAAAGGCTGAAAATTCCAATATTTAAAATTCTGCTCAAGCAGAGAACCCATATCTCATTCTGCTGCCCAAGCTACAGGCATTTCAGACTCGCTCGCAGTCCCGGCACACGTTCTCCATCTTGCACAGGCGAAAAGATCTTTCTACCGCGGCTGTCAGGAGTTTAAGCTGGTGGAACAGATATGGACACGCAGAGCAGACCCTATCTAGGAAGTGAAACCCTTTTGCGCACGGGGCTTAACTTACCTGTCCATCAGGCTTATCTCTCCCCCCCCCTTCCCGCAACAATATTCTCCTGCCGACTGGATCCCTAGCTGCTGTTTCCCCCTTGACAGAGCCAAGGTTAAAGCATGACTGCAGGCTCCCTGACTCAGCACTCTGCTAATTATTCTATCGACATATCCAAGACAGAGGCACTGCCACTTGAATCCCCAACGAGGGCAGCGAGTGGCCCAGGGCGCTCGTTAGCCACAAAGAGGACATGCGCTCCTTTCTGCCTAATGGTCCTACCTGAAGGCTGCAGAAGACGATGGAAATAAATCCCTGTTAATAGATCCCATGCTTAGTTTACTCTGTGTTGTTTTGCAATGTGTGCTGAAAGTCCAGTCCAGCCCAAAGGCCTAGTCACCTGCCCTGAAGAAAAAAAACAAAACAAAACCTTCCTCCTAACACCCTGTTGTGCGAGAGGAAGAGAGTTAGGAGCATCTTCAAAAGCACGCTCTTCTTCAGTCATGGTCAAAGAACCGCTTGTCATGAACCTGTCCGATTCCCAGGGTATCCCATCTCCAACTTCTCTGGGCCACAACTGAAGAGCCCCACTATAAGCTAGCATGATTCCCATGTATCCAAAGAAAACAGACATGCTAACGGCCACTCACTGTCTGAGAAGTCCAGTAGCAGCGGGTACGGTTTCTGGAGAGCCTGCCGACCTGGCTGGCTGCGACGGGGAGGAAGAAACAGAATCAGACAGCTCAGCAGAGCCTAGCAAGAAAAGGATATGGCCGCGAAGAAGAGACTCGCTTGCCCAAGTCTTTCTGGATTTTTTCAGTGTATTTTTGATCGGCGGTTGGTTGGACCCACGGGTGCGAACCCGCAGATATGGAAGGCCCACTGCATTACAGTAGGGTTTCTTTTTATCCTCCAAGTCATCAAGTGTTGAAGTAAAAAAGAAAAAGTGGTTTTGCACAAGCCCCGTAAGTGCATTTAGATCTTGCCCACAACAGGAAGTGTGTCCGAGTCCCTCCTGCCAGCCTCCTTGTTTTGCAAAGCCCTCCTTGGTCGGATTAATACAGCCGAGAAGCCCTCTGGGCAAGGACTGCATGACTGCTGCTTGCCATACAGTATCTGTGCCGTGAACGATGCCAAACAAATATTAAATATTAACACTGATGGCTTCAGAGGTAGACAAGCCGGCACTCCGTACAAATTATCAAGCTGCCTGCATCCGTGAACAGGCACTGTGACTATTCAAGGAAGGTGAGGAACAACAAGCCAAGCTGCGCTCATTCACAAGGCACAGAGACAGGGAAGGACAAAGGAAACCAAGGAAGGAGCCACTACACAGCGAGATCAAACCCAGTGGCCATCAAAGTTGGCAGCCTTGCCCTGGGCAGTGACAAACTGCACAGTTCCGGGAAAGCTCCACAGCAACACATGAAGGCAGCAGCCCCACTGTTGTCGTCTCTCCCCCCAAAACCAGACACCCTCCCTCAGTAAGCAGAGCCTCTGGGTGTGAAGCCTTCCTAGGAAACAGCGGCTAATTCCCGCTTAAAATCCATTCCCTTGTCCTGCAGCAGACGGTTCCGTAAGCTGATAACCAACACTTGCCTAGGGCTTCTGCGTATCCAAGGCACGTCACGTGTGTCATGGGGGAAAGGGGTTGGTTCAGCAGGAGAGCACTGCAGGCAGAAGGCGCCAAGGCCAAGCTCTGGCATCTCCAGGTAGGGCTGAGAACAACCCTGGCCTGAACCCCTGGAAAGTCTTTTCCCGGCGGTGCAGCTATGCCATCTGGCAAACGTTTTGTTGACGACCCCCCTTAGAAATGCACTTCTGGTTTTAGCTAAAACTGGAAGTGCCTTGGTAAGGCCTGACAAGGCTTGGGGAGGTCATGCGCAGCCTCCCCAGGCACCCCCCTTAACACCCCAGGACATGAAACCCAGTGTAATTGCCCCACCCCCTTAGCAAAGCCACTGCCTCTGCCAGACAGAGTTGACAACACTCAGCAACAAACCATGTGACTCCCAACAAGGTGCCTTACTGTGACCTTAGGGACCAAAACGGTGCCCTTTCAACCCTGCAGGGCAAGTATCTCCATTGTGCAGCTGAGAAAGAGGCAGGGGACTTGCTTACAATGCCCATTCTGGGCTGAGATTGGAGACAGGGGACGTTCCAATTCGCAGCACATCTGCGACTACCACGCAGTCTGTACTACCACACATCTGTACTACCACGATAGTACATCAGCCCTTGTTCTGTGTGGCGGGAAGATGCACAAAGAGGAGGGAAACGGGAACAGAGGCTGACACCCTTGGTCTGTTCAATGCATGTGTTAATATAATAAAGCCTCTATCTGGTGCCTGTTGTTTTTCTCCATCAGTGGTCAGACAAATTCCTCTCATAATGCCAGCGACATGGCGTCGTTATCCATTATCGCTCCATTATAGCCAAGGCGCTTTTTTCAAGGAGACTTCAGGCTCTTATCTGGAAGGAGCTAGTTCTTAAAACAAGTTGCAAGAAAACAAAGATGATGACACTGAATCACCTGTTCGCATACAACAATTCAATGGGAGTGCTCGGAGATGATTGAGCCAGTGGCCTTGGGAGGCGGACTGGGGGATTGTCCACTACCAACCTCCACTCACCCACCACTGTTTCCATTCCCTAGAACTGAAGATAGGAAGTGGAATAGAAGAGGAAATGTGGAGAGCTAAAACCTCTAGTCCACCATTCCAAGAAACCTCCACACTGGAGCCCCTCTGTTCCCCTCTTCCTTTTTTTTTTAATCCAGGAAGTAGGAGGAGGAGACACTTCAGGTGTCAGATGGTCCTAGGAAAACATCAAGGAGGTACTGCCTTTAAATATTTAGGGATACGCTTTGAGGCTTCAGGAGCGTGGAGGACTCACCTATGATTTGCTGGAATTCGGGGGAAATGCAATTATTCCTAAGAAAACAGGGAAAAGGCAACCAAACTGATCAGGGGGTAAGGCCCATCTTGATTCTACGCTAGCTCAATAGCTGGCATAGATTCAGGCAGAGCCATAGGGTACCTCTGGCTGCTTCCCTGGCCCCACAGGATATAGCTGTGGCAGTTTCACAGCCACATACCACGGGGCAGTGACCCAGAGAGGATTGGGCTATGAGATAGTTCAATGCAAACATTTCAACGCGCTCAGGTTTCACATTTGCACCAGTCAGAACACAGACACAACAAAGGAATCCTCGCCAAGGACCTTATTCTACTGTGGCTTATGGGAAAACAAAGAGGTTTCCGGGTCACAACATTATCTGAAAAAGCTGGAAGAGGGTAACGAAATGGGAAGCTTAACTCTAAGGCGCTTGCAATACAAGTCCAGAAAGAAGACATCACTTCAAATGTCTGAAGTTGCTCTCGACTTCAATAAAACAAAACTACAGGGCAATCCTTACGCCTGTCTAGTCAGAATTAGGTTTCACTCGGTTCAAATAATTGTATTCCCAGGTGCACAAAATTGCAGCTGTAGTCATGTTTTGGAAAACTCTCAGTCTTGATGCCCTGTAAACCAAGATGCAGTCCCTGCTTTCTGCAATTTCAAGTTACAGGAATAGTGATATTTACAGATTTTCCTACAAGAAGAGATGTGTGTTTGCGCGACAAACAAGTTTGAAACATGAGACCGTTATCTGTTAAACTGACCTCTATACGATCGTACTAGACAACAATATCTCTCCACTATCATTTCAGCTTTATTCTACTACAGGATAGCTCAAGTGCTCATTAACAACGAGGCTCATGGTTTTGCCAATAATACTGCGGCTGTTGCACATCTGACCATAAAAACTAGGGCTAGTTTTCTGAAACTCAATGCTGTATGCTGTAAAAATTACATTTTATGTTGTTTTAAACTTCTGTACACATTTATGGGGCTAAAATGGCTGATCGTGACCAATAAACTGTAAACTAAACTTTTCTAATAATTTTAATATCCCTTTTTATTGCCACTGCACACTCTGTTGAGAGGCATCATGATAGCTCACTAGAAATGTCACTTCAGCATGGGCAACAACTGAGAAAGACAAATTCCGTATTAAAAATATCAGGATAGTACAATTTGGCCGATGATACCACAAATCTAGGCATAATGGGAACACCATTTGGGCTGTATCGACAACAGCAGCATTTTTTTTAAAATGTAGAAGGTAATAATATGTTCTTTTCCCTCTCTCATAATACCAGAACCAGGGGGCATCCACTGAAATTAAGTGTTGGGAGAGTTGCAACAGAGAATAGGAAATACTTTTTTACCCAGCGGGTAATTAAGCTATGGAACTCCTTGCCACAGGAGGTGGTGATGGCATCTGGCCTAGATGCCTTTCAAAGCGGACTGGACAGATTTCTGGAGGAAAAGTCCAACATGGGCTATAGGCCATGATGGGTTGGGCAACTTCCTTACGTTAATAGTAGGCTACTTCAGAATGCCAGGTGCAAGGGAGTGGCAACAGAATGCAAGCATCTTGTTGTCTACTGAACTCCCTTAGGCACCTGGTGGGCCACTGTGAGATACAGGAAGCTGGACTAGATGGGCCTTTGGCCTGATCCAGCAGGGCTCTTCTTATTAATAATCTTCTCCTGTTATGTCAATATCATGCCTTAGAAAGCCCCTTTTCTTCTGTGCATCAAGGGGAAAAGGAATTGGAGAAGGCAGACCAAGGTAACACGTGATCAGGAATGAAAATTTCTAATGAATCTGAAAAATGAGGGTGTTTGGTCTAGACAGAAAAAAATATGTCTTATGGGGAAGGAGGAATCTACTGACCCTCTTCAAATTGACTAGAATAATCTCAGAAACAAGAGGAAACCATTGTCTACCTTCCCAATCTGGATAACACGAACACATGATATTTCATTTCTTCTTCTTTTTTTGGCACTCCCATCTTTCAACCTGGAGATCAACCACAGATGATTTTTTAAAAAAATAAATAAATCACTAGTCATCAATGCTGCAAAAAGACAAACCAATCCAGACAGCAGAATCAAAGAAACCATCAGCATTCAGAGAAACCAAAAAGCTCTACAAAACAGAATTGCAAATGGTTTGGCATTAATAGGTTAAACAACTATTAGTAATGATGACCCCCACTCCACTGTTTTGGATCACTGTTAAAAGAGGCTTACTCCATTCAGCCACCCACCAAAGACAATTGTTGCAGGGGGATCTGCCAAAGAACTGGTGAACAAGGATGCCTTGTTAAACTGTGGAAATGTCTTCGTGGATGTTCAAGGAAAGTCTGGCCAAGGTCTGCAGGGAGCGCTTTAGACTAGCAATTTTCTGCCAATGTGCTGCGACACACTGGTGTGCCACGAAATGTCCATAGGTGTGCCACGGGAGTTTGGAGCACAGCACTGAAAATTGCGGAGTTCTGAGACTCTGTTTCTAGGGCAACAGTCTGTAGTAACAAACTCTCCCTCTTCCTCTACTAGCAAAGTTAGGGAGAGTCAGGACAGAGACAGTGGAGGAAGAGGAAGAGACAGTTGCCCTAGAAACAGAGCTGCAGAACCCAGAAGACTCTCCTAAAAGTCAGAAGTGACCTCACAAGAGACCACAGAGGGCAGCATGCCACGAGGAGGAAAACAGGGAAAAGTTGCTGCTTTTGACATAGCAGGAGTTTGTGCTGGATGAGTGCTGAAACAGGGGGATCTACTAATTCCCTTTCCAATTTTCTTTTTTTCGTTTACCAATAGCTTCTCTTTTGTAGCTGAAAAAATACACAGAGGGACAGACAACACATTATTAGACAGTTGCCCCAGACCATGGAAATTAATTGACCATGGAAATTAAAAACGAGGGATACAGTTGGTACTCCTAGAGATGCTCATCATGTGAATCATATCAGACCATTTCCGGATTCCTTTTGTAAGACAGGGAGAGACAGGCAGCAGTGCGCTTGCCTTTGGAGCAGCAGGGTGACCTTGACACCGTGGGCATTGTAACTTTGCTTTCCCTGTTTTTTTCCTTTTGAAAAATGTGTGTTTATTGTAGTCTCGGTAACGGAAATAGTCGGAGGCCTTCTGTGGTGAAACACTGAACAAGGACTCAAGAGGGCTGACAAGTTGCAAATAAAAAGCCCTTTTATGAGACATATAAGAGGGAGCGCTGCAAGTGTCTGTATTGTTAAAAGAGCCGGGGGCGGAGGGACAGGACATGAACATGAATATTCAGTTAATAACACACAATACTTGGGTTTAGTTCAAGTTGCCATACAAAACCTTAACTTTAAACCACAGCTGAAATTACAGAGTTGCCAGTAGTTCTGAAACCCCGTGTAAATTGTAAGGCATCAAATATAGCCTGAAAATAAGCACAACATCTTGACTGAAAATCTCCACCTTTTGTTCCCGGTTCATCCGCCCTACAGCGGAGAAGAAAAGACAAATGCATCTCAGCAGACCTCCTAATTGTTGACAGATCATAGCAATACATGAACCTTCCTTAAACCAGATCCTTGATGTACCTGGCTCCAGTACTGTCAACACTGACTAAGGGTGCAATCCTAAACTGTGTTAGGCCGACATAAACTAAAACAGCAAAGTTTGGCTAGCACAAGGGCCACCGTAAAGTATGTTTGGACCACTCTTTACGATGTCCCTTGTGCTGGCCAAACTTTGCTGGCTTAGCTTATGCCAGCCTAACTCCAGTTTAGGATTACGCTCTAAACTGAGGCTATGCATGCTGTTAAACAGGGGGCCTTTCTCCGCCCTGCTGCGAGATGCCAAGAACCTGGGACCACAGAAGTGCATACAGAAGTGGACACATCAACACCTTAGCTAGGCAGAGGTATAGTAGTGTGCATGGTGCTTATGTGCTCAATGTCTGGACTTTTCTCTATTAGAGCAGGCTTTTAGAGCCCTGAATGAAAGTTCCTTGATATAGAATACCAAGATCTGTATGCCAATGCGGCTAAGATCTGTTCCAGGTTTCAGCTCCCGGTTATGCTTGGGAGGAGACCTGATTATCTACATTTTTTAGAATGCCCCCATGAGCGAAGGGCATTTAGCCTCACTAGATGTAATGCCATCCCATCGGAGCTGCTATTGGCAGATTCAGAGAGTTACTATTTGACGAGAGATTCTGCCCGTGTAGGCTGGGGATTGTGGAATGACCATCATATGCTATTGCAGTGGTGCCCAAACTCCTACAAGGGAGTTGGGAATGTGTGATATGAATATTGATCTGTGATTTGGAACACAGAAACTGAAACATAAAGTCTGTAATTTGGAGCAAAAAGTGGTTGGCGAAGAAGTGTAGCAGTACCACAGGAGCAGAATGTTGCTGCAGGCCCCATGTCTTGTTGTGTTGCCCCTTGGGAATTATAATTCTTTGCACCTTTAATGCAGGTGTATTACTTAATGCAGTTAAGTAATAATTCTCTGTATTATTATTATTATTATTATTATTATTATTTGAATTTTTACCCCGCCTTTCTGCCCGAAGGCACTCAAGGCGGCATTACAAAAAACAAGTTAAAACAAATAAAATACAACAGAATTAAAAACAGTAATTAAAAACAATATAAAAATACAATATAAAAGTACAATAATCATCCCATGGACATAAAAAGTATAGAAATCTAAAAAGAATACAAAGACCAGAATACTAAAAAGAATACAAAAAGATATTACTTTCCAATATCTCCCTACAGCGCCACAAGTTGAGATGTAGGCCAAACCAGATCCACATTTCATTTCTCTGGCTGCCCCCCTTGCACTTGGAACCACCTCGAGATACTGCTCAGTGGCACTGCCTCTCTTACTTCCTTAAAAACCCAACTCAAAACCCACATTTTCCATGAAGCTTTGAACCCCACCCTCTATCTCCACGCAATATAAAACCACAACTCAGAATTTGTACACTAAATATTTCCAAATCCCCTTCTTTTCAGATTTGGCAAACTGAGCTGTGGCAGGGATTTTAAGAGCCAGCTATTGTTTTATCATTCAAGGAGTCTTTTTTTCACCCTGTGTCTTACATTCTACCAGTTTTGTATGAAATGTTTGTCATCATTTTGTTTTACATAGGGTCATAAGAACATAAGAAGAGCCCTGCTGGATCAGGCCAAAGGCCCATCGAGTCCAGCATCCTGGACCGCCTCCTCCCATATAATCCTACCCGTACTCTGAGGTCATCTGGGGGGGCCCTTTTGACTGTGCTGCCACCAGGAGAAGTGAGAGGGGTGGCGGCCAGGAATAGGGCCTTCTCGGTGGTGGCACCCCAACTTTGGAATACCCTCCCCTTAGAGTTAAGAACTGCTCCTATCCCTCTTTGGCGATATTTTGGTGGGGGCTGAAGACCTTTTTGTTTCAGCAGGCTTTTAGTTGCTGACAGGCTGGCTGGTCTTTGCATTCTTTTATATTTCTGTACTTTTATGATCCATGGGATGATTGTTATACTTTTATATTGTATTTTTATATTGTTTTTAATTATTGTTTTTAATTATGATGTATTTTATTCTGTTTTTAACTTTGATTTTGTAATGCCGCCTTGAGTGCCTTCGGGCAGAAAGGCGGGGTAGAAATTCAATAAATAATAATAATAATAACCCTGTATCTCACAGCAGCCCACCAGGTGCCCCAAGGAGGCACGAGACAACAAGATGCTTGCATCCTGTTGCCATTCCCTTACACCCGGCACTCTGAAGTAGCCGACTACTAATGTAAGGAGGTTGCACCACCTATCATGGCCTTTTTGCCACCACCACGATGGACTTTTCTTCCAGAAATCTGTCCAATGCCCTTTTAAAGGGCACCCAGGGCAGATGCCATCACCACTCCTGTGGCAAGGAGTTCCATAAATTAATGACCCACTGGGTAAAAAATTGCAAAAAAAAAAATTAAGTCCAGATTAATCATCAAATTCAAGGAGACAAAATTGTTTGACTGATGTCCCGCAAACGTAAAAGGAACGTAGCTATGACTCTTCTTGAATACTACTCACGTTGCAATAACATGAGATTTCAAGCTCCAGAGTACGCAAGGGCAGCTGAGGAGTTTGAAATTCAACACTAAGTGGCAATATCACCAAAGTGCGCAATTATCTGTTTGATGTGCAAGAGCATTGTGCATCAAGTGGCTCGTCTTAGGCTCAAAATGCAAAAGAAGGAACATGTAGTCAGAGGTCAGATTGATCAGGCTGCTTTGCAGGCTTCCTTTGTCTTACAATGTTAACCCCTTCCTCTCTCTAAAATTCTAATTACTGAACCAAGCCACTTAACTAGTCTGTCGAGTGTGACAATTATCATCTTCTGTATCTGGGCCAATTCTCTGTGGTTTTCTGCAAACACATTGAGGGTGCTGCCCCACACCCTCCCTTCTCCCTGTTTTGGGGAGGAACACTAATATCTGAATTTGCAAGCAGCTCTCTACCATGACTGGTGCAGAGAATTATAATTCCCAAGGGGCAACACAACAAGACATGGGGCCAGCAAGCTAGGATAAAATATAGATCACAAATTATCTCACCCCTAAAATGCCTGCCAAGAAAGCTCACAAGCACTGAACTGAGGCAAACTCCCACCTCACCATGGGCCAGTTATGGTGTGCCTGTGCTCACGAAAGGGATCTAAGCATTGTGGCTGATTTGTCAAGCGCTTCACCCTCCAAACACATAACAAAAGTCAATGGAGCCCCATTCAGGTGCTTTGTTTAGCCAGTGCAAGAACATTTGCTGGGGCCACCAATTTTGTTTCTGCCCACTGAGCAAGCATTTCCCTGAAGAACCAGCCAGGAGGAGGAAGGGCTTCAGCCAGACGCTCAGATGTCTGCTCACGAGAAAGGTCAGGGAGACAAGGAAAGAGAGAGACATGCACACGCGAGACCAAGATGCCGTCTGATTGATTCTGTAATTCCATTTTCTCTCTGCCATTCCGACAATCCTTAAATATAAACATTTCATTGAAATCTTCAAGTCGCATTACAATCAAACTTAAAAGCAGAGGGGCTTAAATGCATTTGGTCGGGAACCAAAACTATTCCCATAAAAGCAGATTATGCTGACATGATGAATATAAAATGAAACAGTTGGAGAAACGGCTGCAGGCAGACTCCGTGTGGCTTCGGCTTCTACTCCTCGCTTTGCCCTCCCTCTCCCCAAGTTCTTTCACTGGAAACATAAAAAGGAAGGCCGAAGTAGCCTCTTCACCTGTCTCTGTTTGCCAAAGCGGGCTGCAACTCTTAAAATATTCAGAAGGCTTTCAAAAGCCCACAACCATGCGGCCCTCACAAACTCATCTTAGCATTCCTAGGCTAGTGCCAAGGTCGCAGGCCAGCCATATCTGCCGTTCGGCTCCACAAAGTATGCTTTTGTCTGTAATTGGCTTGTTCCTTCTCATCTGCCATGCTTATTGTATTTTTATTTAATTCCACAAGGTCATTATGAAAATAAGCAGTTGGGCTGGCAGTGCTTCTCCACAGCAACGTCTTCTCAACGGTCACAGTCAAGCACACCTCCAGCTCTCCGCCCCTGCAGTCCCCTTCCCCCGTTGAGGATCACGCTCTGCTCAGTGCAATCACGAAAGAACCACATCCTTGGAGGAGACAACACGGCGCTGAGCGGAACAAACAGGCGTTGGAGAGAGGGGGCACGGACTGGAGACGCACAGGCTGAACTTCAGCTGTACGTCGCAAACCCATTCGGCTCCTTGCCCATCGTCCCCCAGCGGAAGACCGAAAGCTTTCCACACCTCTCACCTAGACAATGGATCATTTTCCCATCTCTGTGCGCAATTGTGCGTGAAGCTTGTGAGCATATATTTTTTATAATACTCATGAATAAAAAAACGGGTACTGCTACTAGCCTAGAGCAGGCAATTGCTCTAAAATGTGCTCTCCCACACAGACATTACCAATAAGTCTCACAATTTGTTTAAAACACTTTTTTTACCCAATCAGGCCCTTGGTTCACCTACCTCAGCAGTCAACACTGAGCAGTAGCAGCTCTCTCAAGTTCAGACATTCTCTTCCTTACCTGGAGATGCTGCCAGGGACTGAATATGGAGCTAAACCAAGTAGCAAAGGCAACCGTCTGCCTTTGAACCACCACTAACACAATCACCAGGCTAGAAGGACAAGGAGAGCCTGCTGAGCCAACAGTGTTAATAAATGTGGCGGTGTCATGCTTCCGGTCTTGTCTCCAGCTGCGCATTGGTGAGACCTCACCTGGAGGACTAGGCCCAATTCTTGGCCCTCGCTTTAGGAAGATGCAGCCAAACTTTGGCAGGTTCAGAGAAGAGCAACGAGGATTATCAAAGACCTGGAGAACACGCCCTACAAAGAAAGGTTGAGGGAACCTGCTGCGCTTAGCCAAGAGAAGACTGAGAGCACAATCCTAAACTGGAGTTAGGCCAGCATAAGCTAAGTCAGCAAAGTTTGGCCAGCACCAGGGCCACCAGAAAGTGTTTTTGGACTACTCTCGGAGTCCGGGAGGATGGCTCACGTCTGTGTGCCAGCCTCTCTGAGAATGGTCTAAACATGCTTTACGGTGTCCCTTGTGATGGCCAAACTTTGCTGGCTTAGCTTATGCCGGCCTAACTCAGTTTAGGATTGTGCCCTGAGAGAGGATTTGATACCACTCTTCAAATACCTGAAGGGCTGTCATATGGAAGGAAGGGCAAATTTGTTTGACACTGAGATTAGAACTATATCAAATGGGCTCAAATTGCAGAAGACATTCCAGTTGGACACCAGGAAGAAAACGCTGGTGGTCAGGACCATTTGGCAGTGGAACAGATTGCCCAGTCTCCCGCACTAGAGATCTCCAACCAAATGCAAGAAATGCAGAGACCTGCAAGAAATGTTTTGGGAGAATTTCCTGCTACAGGTGTGGGTTGGACTAGATGACCTCATGGGTATAAACGCTACAATCTCCCCCATCCCAATGGATGTTCCATAGGAACCAACAGAGCAGACCCCTGCTTCTCAGATGTTTTCTTTAGTTTGAAGATCCTTTGTTTTCTGTAAATAAGCATGCCATGGTCTTAATCCTCCAGCCTTGGTGAATGAGTTAACTCTCTGCTTGCAGTTTGCAAGAGCGATCAACAAAGCCACACTGTCGTACTCAAGAAAGTCAAACCCAGTTCATACAGTGGGCTGAATAGCATTCGTGGTGCCTGCCGAGGGCCAGAAACGATGTGATTAAGCAGGTGATGGCCAGACATGAGCTAGGAATCGGACTTCACAGAAACTTGGTGGGGAGAATTTGGTCCCTGGGTCATCTGACCAAGTGTTCAAACAGGCTGCCAGTGTCCGGTGCCCTCCGAGCCCAAAGCTCATTTGGCACAGGAGGTCAGGCACTAGAGACCGAGCCGATGGGAAGCTGTGGTTAATGCTTTAATGGCACTTTATGCAAAAACATTTCACAAACTAGTGCCCACTACACCAGATGCCATCTGAGAAAGTGGTTTCTAGTCCACAAAATGTGATGCCACTCAGGTGCCTGGACCCATTCTCTGCTGCTGTTTTTTGTTTTGTTTTTCCCCCCTACCTTTACTGCATTTCATTCTGGCCTGTCCTTGACATAACTGCCTTTCTTCCTTGCCTGAGGCATACTCACCACAACAAAGCACATCTCAGAGCAGGTAAAAGCAGGACAGCAAGACTACAACACATGGCGGCTTTAGATCAGCAGAGCGAGCAGCTCTTCTAAGCACAGTCAAGAAAGAACATCGTCCATTACAAGGTTGAACTTGACTTTGAAGCAGTGTGGAACTCAAACTTTTCCTTTCTTATTTGATAGCAACTGGACAGATTCCCCACAAAAAATGACCACCTGCCTGCCCCTCCTTTAAAAGAGCAGCTCTCCAGCCCTCCAGGCCAGACAGATTCCAGGTGTTATGCCAATGGCCAGCCTTGCTCCCAAGCCACCATCCTCAGAAACCGTCATTTACCATTCTGAGTCATCCTCCCCTCCAACAACCCCCCTCCCTTTATAATCACAGTCTCCTTGGCCCCTGCTTGAGTGAGTGGTTATTGATTTCTCACGCTGCACTGCCTACAGATCATAATCCAACTCTGTATACTTTAAATAAGCAAGGCCCACATTTCACATTCTTATAGCTGCCTTGATTGTAATTCCGTCTCTAGTACATTACCCTTATTTATAATGCCAGTGTTTGAGCAGGTTGCCCGAGGCACTCTAAAATTATTTACAGGGTCCTTTTGACTTTCAATTTCCATGCCATCCAATCCCTTTTTTATTTGTCGGCCAAGGCTCCCATCGACCAGAGACGCTCGCACGACAGCCCAGGAGAGAAACCAAGGGAGGCCAGGCGATCGGACGGCAAGACAAGCCTTATCAAAATCACTCCCACAACTCGACAGGGAGGTCAGCAATGTGGGCTTGCACCTGATGCCACGAGCCAGCTGCAGGGTCACATTGCAAGTGCCTCAAAGCTCACCAGCGGAGGAGTCGCTGGGTCACCCCCAGGCTATAAATTCTCCCAAGGGAATGCGAATCACCAAGCAAAAAGGGTGGATTACAAACATGGAATTTAGTACTAGCTCCCAATCAAGGAAGGATCCAAATAAACTTGGACCTTTCATTATGCTCAGCTCCCAAAGGAGAAACAATTGAACCTGTTTGGATTGATGCCAGAGAGAGATCTGAGCCACGGCCTTTTTTTTTTTTTTACACCCCTTCTTCCTAATCACAAATTAATAAATGGGGAGCAGCTTTTTGTTTGTTTGTTTGTCCCAATAGCCCTTGGTGAAAACTGGAATCTGTCTCACACTTGGCAGATGCTCATTAGATTAAGCCTGAAGCTTCCAACGGGCAAAACTGGGACTCTTCCATCACCTGCAAGTTTCATCTCCATCATTACCACTCCACTGTTTATCTCCACTTTTACCACTCCACCAACCTACACTCTGCCAGAGAGTTCTGAAGGACTCAAAAGTTTCCTCAGCACTTTGTGATATTTTAATTGGTCTCCATACAGGAATCCCACACTGAGTTTTCATCTCCACCCCATCCCAAGTTATGGACCAACATAATGGGTTGCTGGTGGATTTTTTTTATTTTTTTGCATAAATGGAATCTGTGTTCTGAGAAGATGTTTTTACTTAATTGTGCTTTTTTAATCTGTTAAATGTTATTATGCTTACAGTGAAATGGTGGTGGTGATTTTGGATTAATCATCTGTAAACCGCCTTAGATGCGATGAAACAGAAGGGTAGGCTAGACATTCTATTTTATTAACAAACACAACAACAACAACAACAACAACAACAACAACAACAACAACAACAAGCATAAGCATAAACCACGGGACAGAGTAGTCACTTTGCACCCACCAAGCTCCAGGACAGAAATGCAACCAAAATGTCTGACGTACTTTGAGCAGTAACATGAAAAGACTTGGGGAAATTAGATGTAGAAGAGTCACAAGACCACAGGCAGCTGTCTTATACCAAAGTAAGACCTCTGCTCCATCAGGCTCAGCAATCGCAACTCTGATTGTAGCAGCCTCTCCAGGGGTTCAGACACTGGACATTCCTGTGGAAACACTATGGACTGAACCCGAGATCTTCCTACAGACAAATCAGGTCTCAACCACTGAGCTGTAGCTCTTCCTGATTGTAGCTACTCTCAGTAGCTACTGGCCATCTCTGAGTTCTAATTATGAGCCTAGAGCACTGTTTCTCAAACTGTGGGCCAGGACTCACTAGGTGGGTCGTGAGCCAATTTCAGGTGGGCCCCCATTCATTTCAGTGGGTATTTTATTTTTAATATATTAGACTAGATGATGCTACCATGGTATGTTACTGAATTTGGGGAAATATTACAGATCTGTAGCTGCTAAGCTAACAACGATAGTCAATGGGGCTTCCTCCTGGATAAGTGGGAAAAGGTTGCATGCTTTGGACTGTTTGGGGAAGAGTAAAGAGGTCAGCAATTGCTTGGAAAGGTTATGAGGTTATGAGGGTTATTTTAAATAATTAAAAAAATTAAAAAAACTTATGCTTATTTCATACTTTTAATTTACTTAATTTTGATTTTGTCGTATGGGGGTGTTAAAACTATTCCTACCTGATGATGTCAATACGATCACAGACTAGCATATATCACATAATGCTACACACATTATACAGTAGGATATGATTCTAAACTTTAAACTTTGAACATTTCTAAAAACAAGCATTCTGCTATTCTACTAGAGGTCTAGGGAGGAAGAAAAGAGATGTTCATCACATAGAATTTTGCTGCAGAATTGACAAGCAGATGCGAGAAAACTTGTATTCATAAAAGTAGTCCATCAGAAAATTTCTAAGATAGACCAGAAAATCTTCTAGTCCTGGTATGGAAACTCAACATACGATGTTTTACTTGAATTGGAAAGGCTTTGGCCTGACATTTTTGCCACGGGGTTTTTTTTTTCCTGACTCATCAACAACCATCTCCAAATAGCCTGCAGAATCTCAAGCAAAGGCATACCATACTGCAGATAAAAATTGAGTCAACCAGGCTGGGGTGGGTGGGGAGGACATAGTCACTTGAGGATGTTAAAAAATAGAGGCATTTCAGAGAGGTCAGGCATTCCTAATTTGAATCCACAGTGAGCTGAAATGCAGAAGATCTCATCTTGGGGAAAGACAGTTGCAATTGCCCTGCAGGTTCCTTCCAGCCTTCTAAGTTTCCCTGAACAACACATTTGCTGGTTTCAGACAACACAGATGAGGGTTTAAGCTTAACAGCAGAGTATTTATAGATTGCAACTGCACTCTATTTCTCTCCCTTCAGGAGGCAGACTTGTCAGGCAGTCCCCCAGGAACACCCTTTTTTTCCACTTGACAAACACCACATTTCAGCTCAGCCCTCTCCGAGGCACGTGGAGAAACAGGCACGAGAGAAACAGCTCCTGCAGCTCCAAGGGGGGTGACGCTGTTCTTGGCCAAGCTAAAATTGACCATTTCTGAAAAGAGCAGGGGAAAAAGCGCCATTCCTTCACAGCAATAAATCAATTCATTAGTCACCCCTTTTAAAAGGTGGATTTTAATTGCATTTTCATTTATCGCCCTTGCAGAAATGAAATAAATTTTCATAGAGGCTCGTAGGGACAACATTAACTAGAAAGTTTAATTAACCAGAAGGCAAGGCTCTTTCACACATTGACAAAGTAGAGAATGGGAGATTCCAAAACTGTTTCAGAGAACGCTTCTCAGGGAACTGAAAAACTCTTGGTGAACTTCGAACCAAGCCCCCCAAAAGTGCCACAAAAAGTGGCAAGTGACTAAGCAAGTGAACTCAATCACAAATCAAGGTCCACAGATTGAGCTGTCATTAGCAAATCTAACCTGGAAGAATACGTGTAGTCACTAAGGATTATTGTTTAGGTATGAGGCAACACACATGCAGAGAGATTATCACCCCCAAGAACACTTGGACTCCTGGACCCCACCTCCCTCATCACATCAGCAGGGACAACCCAGCAACCTACAGACATGGAAGTAGGAGAGAACTGCTCGAGAGCCACAACGGGATCTTTACAAAATCAGTGGTGCAGCAGCATTAGAACCCTGAATGACCAGTGGAAAAAGCTACACTCCTGAAATAAGGGGGAGTTCTCTTCCAGACTGCTCTGCCCAACACCTGCAACCACATTTCCCTGAAAGTTGTCAGTTAACGCAGTTTTCCGGCATGCACATGGCAGGTGCCACATGTTCCCACCTCTTGCACATCAGGAGCACGCAGACTGGCTAGCGAGAAGCAGCTTTGGTGACCAAACCGAGTCGCTTTCAATCACCGCAGATGTCCAGGCTCAGGGGAGCCTTTCCTACCAAGAGGTTTTATAAATAACACATCTGGCTTGGCAGCCGACAGCAGCTGGGGAAAACACACACTCAATAGGGACGAATTCTCTGTTTGCAGAATGTTGTGATTTGCTGCCGACTAATGCTAAATGTGAAGTTGGTAAAATCTTGGCTCGCTGGGAGTCATTTAGTGCTTTTTTGCTTTCAGAGATGCTAGTCTTTTCACACGATCATGTGCCTGTGTCATATAACGTGGGAAAAAAAACCTTATTCCTACAGCTGCACTTAAGATCATTTTATTGCAAACTGTTTGCAAACTGTCTTAAGCAAGTAGCTTAAGAAATGCAACACTGGCAATATTTGGGGGCCTTCATGTGCAAGCATTGCAGAAAACTGACAACGGCGCCACAATAAATGCAATTCGTAAAGGAAGGAGGAGATGCCGTTGTATGCAAACAGGAGTTGGTATACTGCTGGAGTAAAAGGTGAATTAAACTGTTCGTTTGGAACAAAAGACAGCTATGGGGGGACTATAACGAAGGATTATAACACAGAACATGAGAAGTACCTCCCTCTCTCACAATAAAGAACTCATTGACATCCAATTGAATTAACTGCTAGTAAATTCAGGATGTACAAAAGATAGAATTTCTTCAATGTAGGAAAAGTTGTGTATTCATTTTTAATAGCACTACTAGAATTGGCCATCATAAGATGCAACAGCCACTCGGTTTAAAAGGGAATTAAACAAGTTCGTCAAGGCAGCTACAATCCATCAGGGAATACTAGACATGATGGGAGAGGCAGCAGCTCAGTAGCAGAGTATCTGTGACCGCATGAGGGCCTGATGTATCCAGTCTCCGCCATCTTCAAATAAGGCTGGCAAATGCTTTTTCTTGAAAATCCTGGAGGGATCTCCTCAGCCAACATAGACAATTATATGAAATCCTATGATGGCTGCATCGATCTTCCGGGATCAAAGGAATTTTGACACAGAACAACAGATGCAAGAGGAGCAATGTTTCTTTACCCAACATGTAATTAACCTATGGAACTCCTTGACACAAGATTTGGTGGTGCTTCGAAAAGGGAATTCAACAATTTTATGGAGAAAAACTCCATCACAGGTTACAAGCCATGTAATGATGGGTATACCACCTCGTTCTTCAAGTAGGCTATATTTGAATGCCAGATGTAAGGGAGGATGTGGATACCTTCTTTCTTGTGTGCTCCCTGAGGCATCTGGGGGGCCAGAGAGATACAGGAAACTGAACTAGATGGGTCTTTGGCCTGACCCAGAGGGGCTCATATGAGAACGGAGTGTGCCTCTCTCTTTTTCTCTCTCCTGCTGGTTGGCCTGTCGGAGGCAGCTGGTGGACCACTATGGGAACCAGGGCACTGGCCTTGAGGTGTGTTTGCATCCCTGGACACGAAGAGGAGCAGCTCATAAGTCTATCACACGTGTTCCTGGACATGAACATCTCCTCTATTCATCTGAACGTTTGAAACCGCCATCATCTTGGTCTTCCGAGCTTGACAATCCACTGCTGACTGGGCGTACCAAGCAGGGAGTGTGGAATCCACACCCCCTCTCTGCATTTTACCACCTCAGTTTTGTTGCCTATGCAGACCATGCCTCCATTGGCTACTAGAGAAAAGAACCGATCAGCTCCTCCAGTCAAAGTGCTGGATCGCATCTACAGAGCAGGCGCTTGAGACACTTCATCCCATCTGTAGAAAATGCATCTCTCACCATTCCTTCCTTTCTGCTGCTGGCCCCAATGAAGAAAAGCTTCCAAGAAGGGCAACCACTTCTCTACAGGCTCCCCCTTCAGGGTCCTTTAGACCTGATCTTCAAAAGAGACAAGTAGCCTTACAGGGAAAAGACTCGCTAAGTGTTCTTGCCCATGATCTCAACATCCAGGGTCAGGGAGGGGAAGGAGGTTAATCCCTTTGACCTCCTCGTTAAAGGAGTGAGGAAAACCACTTTGGCAAATAATAATTGATTTCTAAATTTATCCCATGATTAACTAAGGCTCCCTTGGACCAATTTGCATGCAAGCTGGAAGGCAGTGATTTAGAGCCCCATCTTCTCCAGGAATGAGCAGATCGACACTTGCAGATTGCCTCTGCAGAATTGAGAGCCTGAGAAGCCGCTTTCTTAAAATGCAGCCTGAAAGTACAACATGGAAACACTTCACTCTCTCAAATGCACACTCAAAGGAGTTCTTAAATCCATAAAGAGAGATCTGGGTTCCAGAACTTATTTAGCAACCACTTACCTCTTTAAAAATCATCATCAGTGATGTCACAGCCCATCAGAAGTATGGACTGGGATTTTTGAGTGCTCACTAGCTGGAACTTTACGCAAGAGTTTATGAACTGGTTAGTTATCGCTATGTAATGTTTGATATTTTAGTTGTGTGGGTTGTCGCAGTTGCTCATCTGCTATCTTCTGAATGCCTAAATTGGCCAGGTATGAGATGACGTAGTAGCAGCAGTAGTACAGCAGGCCCTTATTATCCATGGGAATTGCATTGCAGAAACCCCCATAGATAAGGAAAACCACAAATGTTCAAATCTGCCATTTTCAAGCACCCAACCACACCCTCCAAACCCAGCTGGAGCTGGGCTCCTGTCAGGTCCAGAGCATTTTATGAGGCCTGCAGAAGCTATGGGCAATGACACATGGCCTCTGAAGACCTCAGAATGGCCAAAAAAGAGGACAAAACATTTTTTGATTGCCTTCAGGTAATATTGCCTTAAGGGGACGTGGTGGTGCTGCTGCTGGCCTTTCTGACCAAAAGGTTGGGAGTTCGAGACCACGCAACAGAGTGAGCGCCCATCACTTGTCCCAGCTCCTGCCAACCTAGCAGTTCAAAAGCACCTAAAAATGCAAGTAGATAAATAGGTACCACTTCGATGGGAAGGTAATGGCATTCCGTGCGCCTTGGCGTATAGTCATGCTGGCCAAATGACCATGGAAGCTTGTCCTTGGACAAACGCCAGCTCTTCAGCTTAGAGACGGAGATAAGCACTGCCCCCTACAGTCGGTCACAACTAGACCATTCAGTCGTGGGGAAACCTTCACAAGGCAACAAAATTCCCTTACAAGGCAACAAAAGCATCACATCTAGTTTTCACTTAAACTCTTGAGCAGGGCTCAAACTAGTGAGAACCCAAAAAACTTCAGTCCAAACATCTGATGTGCTGTGACACCATTGGTACTGGTGGTTGTGGCGGTGAAGATGTCAAGCACATCCAAAGTGCACCGCATTTCCCAAGATGCAACATTAGGCAGGACTCCGGATTCAAACCTCCCGACTAAACAAGGAAGCACCACAGGTGACATATTTCATCACACAGGGCAGTTATGAGAATAAATCATATGCCTCCTCAAGCTTCTTCGAAGACAGGTAGGTTACAAACAGAATAAATGAATTAAGCATTCATTTATTTGCGGGTCAGACCTCACTAGCTTGGTGTAAGGAGAATAAAGAAGATAAGGACTGTGCTGCCTCGCTGGCCCTTTTCGACTCCCTTCCCCCCCTTGAAATAATCTGCTATCATCTGCTATCTATGTGGAAAAATATCATATGCATGAGAAAAAAGAATGACATTCAAGCAACTTTTTCATCATAGGATGGTTCTATGAAACCAGGGAGAGACTAATGCAAGGTCCAGATAAACAACAGTGCTAGGCTACTGCAGCAAAAAAAAAAAAATACTAAGAGTAGGACAGAATTGTTAATGAGATCCACAATGCCTCCCCTTATAGCCTTCTAAAATCTACGGGTTGTTACAAGGGAAGGGGTTTCCCTACTGCCCCCTGTAATCCTAGCAATGGCAAAAAATGTCTTAGGGCAAATTAAACATTCATAAACCTATAGTGGCACAGCTCTTGTGCGCGACAACCGATGGTGTCGGATGATTAAAGTAAGCAGGTACATTATATATTGTCTGAGCATAGAGACTAGCGTGGGGACTGTTGGGGGGGGGGGCTTCTTAAAAAAGCAAAGCCAAAAGGTCAAGAATGAAATACAACTTTGTCTCTTGGCTTGCTTGACCTTTGGGTCTGTCCTTGTTTAAAAAAAGAAAAGAGAGAGGAAACGTAGGCAGGAGAAGAAGCAAGAGCAAGGATTAGGAGATGCATTTCATTTACGTCCCTCTCAGTAATTCAACCAAGTGGACTCAAGTTCACAAAAGTTTATACATTAATAAACATATTGATCTTTAAGGATACACGGCAGCATTTCTTCTCTATTCTTTTAATTATGTCCCAATCTTTGACATGAAATACGGGAAGGGGGAGAAGTCAACCAGAATTTGCAAGTAAAACTCAGACACAAGGCAGCAAAATGCTCTGCGGCTGTGAAAATTGAGCGGCACATGGAGATGTTCACACTGGCATGGGAGGTTGGCCTGAACGTACGACTCAGCCCACTTGTGAATGGAGGTCTCTGCTGCCCAATGTAGACTGGGAGCAGGTCTCTGGGCTTTCCGGCAGAGCACCCTTCCCAGATCTTCAACATGCCAAGAGCCCACTTTATCACCGAGTTGTGATCCTTCCCCAAACACAGGCTCCCCTGAATGTGAGGGTGAGGTTTGACATCCTGGACTGCCTTTTCAGGATGGAGAGAAGCAGCTGCTGATCAGGCAGGCAGGCATCGAGCTCAAAGGCTTATACACGCACGAACAGGCAACCTTGCAGCAAAGCGAAGAAGGGGTCAAAGCGCAGACTGCTGTTCTATGCCCAATGCGGTTCAACAATAGCCTTTTCATCAAGGGAAAAAAGACACGCACTCTCTCGGTATCAGACCAAGATAGTGTGATATTTCTTTGCCCTGGAAACGCCGGCATTTCTCATGCATCACAATACATCTTCATCTTAGAGCAGCTACCAGAGGTGCCACCTGTCCTTTGGGTATCCACCCCCAGCTTTCTGGTTACACTGCCCCTTCTTTTCTCTTGCTCTGCCAGTGAATAGCCAGCCACTGGCTGCCTTCAGATCTTTTTTTTTTCTTTTTCTCAGTGTGGCAAAATGATCTAAGAGCAGAAGCCACTCCCACAGCAGCTTGCAACCCTAACCCAAAGCAGGATCCTTGGATTCAAAGCCAAACAGCAAATCCTATCGGCTGGCTGGCCGGCTGTATTTCCTGAAGAAGTCACGACTTGTGACCTCGCACCCTCTCTTCCTGCCAATCAGGCGCTCCACCGCTACGTCTGTGGTCTGCTCCCAAACATCATTAAGCTGTCCTCGACTGAATCATTGCGCAGTTCCTCTAGCCCCCTTGAAATCACGATGCATTTTGGGACAATGCTGGGAGGAGCAAAAAACCTCTGCCAATCCAGAAGTGGACCATTCAGACCTAAAATCGGCTGAAGAGGCTGGAAAACAACACAGTTTGACCGAGCAAAGTTAAAAACGTGATTTTGGCACTTTTTCTTCTTGTTAAAGCCATGTGCGCGCCAATATCAATTGGCATCCTCGCTGAGTTAAATTACAGGTGCCAAATCCACGGATCGACTGTGCTTCACCATGTCCTTCTTTACTTCCCATGATGTATAATTAGTCTGTGGAACTGGTTGCCACAAGATGTGGCAATGGTCACTAGCTTGAGTGGCTTTTGAGGGAGATTGAACCAATCCATAGAGGAGAGCTCGACGTCACCACAGGATAGCTGTCAATCATGACGGCAAATGTGCTCCCTCTGGGTGCAGGGATTAGGTGTCTCTGAATACCAGTGACAGGAGAGCAATGCTAGAAGTCTGCCTTCTTCTCCTGCTTTGGAGGTTCCCAGGGGCACCTAGTGGGTCATTGTGAGAAACAGGATGCTGAACTAGATGGACCTTTAGCCTGTTCCAGGCGGGCTCTTCTTGTGTTCTGATGAAGTTTATAGAAGGCAGTCAACTTTACAGTACCTGGACTGAATGGAAGCTCTGTAGGATCACAACCTGTTTCCAGGAAGGAGTGTGCTAGGAAAGCCCACCACACTCCAATGCTTCTGGGCCAGGAGTGCGAGAGCTTTTGGGGGACCATCATTTCAGCCAGCGGGAAATAGTTGCTCTGGGTGCACCAGTTTTATCTTCTTCAGCGCATTCCATTAGGTTATTTAATTAGGAGCTGGCCTGCTTGCATCACTTTTTCGCCAATAGAAGTTTGGTTTAATTAAGTCTATTTGGACTGCTCATTTCAGGGAGACAGCGAGCGAAAGGAAAGATGACATTGCAGTGGGAGGGTGGGCAGGTCCGCGGGAAAACAAAGCACGTCCCTCCCGGCCTAGGCAGAAACACTCCCCCACCCCCCGCCTGGGAGGAAGGGCATTTTTCCCTTTCTGGCAGATGCTTCGTGAGCCTATGAATTATTGAACGGGGACCTGTCTCTTTCATTTAACAATGGGATGATGGAATGGAAATGCGGGCCTCGGAAGGTTACTATCCCCGGGAGCGGGCCAGCGATGTGTACGCAGAACGACACCCGGCGTGCCCTTCCCGAACCAGTTCCCCTTGGAGAGGAGACTCAGGGAGGGAGGGAGGGAGGGAGGAAACAAGACAAGCTAGTTACCAAGCGCTGCTAAGCTGCTGCTGAATGTCAATCACTGCAGGACACCTGAAAGCGAAGTGAGGCTGGATCAATGCAAAGGGCACACCTGCGTAGTTCAGGAATGGAGGAGGAAGAGGACGACCCCAAGCTGCAGGGCTTCCAGGTCTTGGCTCGTTCAGCTTCGTGTGCTCCGGCTACCACAAAACGTCGCTACGAAGCAGAGGGGAGTCCGTGCACCCAGCGCACCCAGGACTGGGCTGGAAAGGTAGAAGCAGTCCCGCTGGGTCCAAACAGAGGTCCATCCAAGGTCAGCTCCTGCTTCCCACAGCAATCTCTCCACTGCCTCAGCGAAGGCCACCAACACAAGGACCCTCCCAAGACCTGCTATGGAGGCAACGAGCCTCCGAGGTTCCCCAGAGCCATTTTGACTTAACCGCAATTGATAGATCCATCATGCTCCATGAACTCAACTACCCCTTTCAAAGCCAGGTCACGCCACCAACTTTGTCTGGGGATTCAAAGTTCCCACCTCGTGATAAAGGGAGGAAATCACCTCTGTATTCCACATTCTCCACACCTGGCATTATTATTATTCCTGTCATGCGTACGACCGGCGAGGCATGTGAGACCGCCTAATGCATACCCCTCATTTGTGTCTTCTCCAAACAATACACCATTAAGACGACGTAAGACTCTTGGCTTCCATACACCTAGGAGGTATAGTGTCCCCCTCCGTAAGCCGTCCTCCCACTTAGGATCGACAACCAGTGATTGTAATTCTCCCCTGGTTTGGGTAGAAGATAGTCGTTTGGAGAATAGGATTCGGCGTGGACACTCCTCCCAGAGTGTCAAGATCTACACCAACCCTAATTACCCATCCAAACCAAGGATGGCTGATGGTGGTCTACCCAGAGGTAAATCCAAGAAGCGGACCCTCTCCTCTGCAGATCACTGGGTAACGTCGACTCGTGAGGATGGGAATAGTGATCTGTCAAGAACTAGGCAAATGAGCGGCTTTAATGAGAAAAGACATAAGAGGGGGTTTTCAAGAGAAGAGTGGTGGCTTGCTCCAACTTGACTAGAGAAAGAGAACACTACCTCGGACTTTATGCATCCTCCTGCCCTACCTCCGTCCCCTCATGCTAAAAACCATTCGGCTGATAAATTTTCAGTGATCTCTTGGAACGTGGCCGGTTTAAAGAAAAAGGGGCACGACCCTGACTTTTTAAATCATCTGACACAAAATGATATCATATGTTTGCAGGAGACATGGTCTGAGGAGCCGTTCTCGTTGACTGAGTACCAATCCTTTCATCTATCAGCTGTTAAAAATAACAAGCGTGGACGTCCTAAAGCGGGTCTAGTTACCCTAGTAAAAGAGTCATGGAAAGCTACTCTGATTGCGAAGTCCCAAACTTCTTCCAGTATGCTGATTGTTAAGGTCCAGTGCAGAGAATTAACGTTGTTAATTATTAACGCTTATATCCCTCCTCAAGGTACTAAGGACCGATGTTGGTCGGTCTGGAATAGTTTCACTCAATATTGTCTATCACTGAGTAGAAAATATCCCCAGGCTCTCCTCATACTGGGTGCGGATTTAAATGCTAGAGTGGGTAATGAATACCAAATCTATCATAAAATCTCGGCCTGGGATTATGAACAAACCGGCCTCCCTCTGAACCAGTGGGTAAGGCACTCAAAAGATAAAATCTTGAATGAAGCAGGATCATGCCTGGCAAATTTTACCCTTCAAATGAACATGATGTGGCTCAACGGTATTTCGATTTACCCAAACTCGGCTGAGTTCACCTTTATCTCCGCACTTGGTTGTAGTATTATTGATTACATTTTAGTTTCACTCCCCTTGTTGAATCTGGTGGATGGATTTTCGGTGGATGACCTGATTTTAAGTGATCATCTACCCTTGAGGGTCTGGTTTAAAATCAACGTGCAGGCGTGTACGACTTGCCCTCTGCACTCTGACAAGGGGCCTATGTTATTTAAATTTCGCTGGGATGACAATACCCTTCCCAGGATTCATACTTTACTGGAATTTGAAGTGAATAAGAAACATTGTACTAGTATGTTAGCTTCCACGGATTTTGAGATGGTTGTGCGATCTTACGAATTATTTTCAAACCAAATGATTGATAGCCTGGGTTCTCTACAATCGACCATAGTTACCAGAAAAGGCCTCTTGCGTTCAAATTGGTTTGATCAGGAGTGCAGGCAGGCGAAAGCCCAAGTACGGACAACTTTTGCCAAATTTAGAGCTCAGAACTCCCAAAAGACACTTAGGGAATACTTTGAGACAAATGTCGCCTTTAAAAGCTTGATTAGAGAGAAGAAAAAGGAATTTTCTAAAGACCAATGGCATAAGTTGCATTCTGCTATAGTTCAAAATGATGTTAAAGCCTTTTGGAACATCACGCGTGGGAGCTTTAGAAATGCCCCAGATCCAATAAGCAATATAACAAATCAATCCTGGATTGACCACTTTTCCAAATTACTTTCTGTCATGGATAAGGAGGATGTACCTAATGCCTCCCCAGATATAACAAATCTACCGACCTGGCCACCGGTAACTGAGGAGGAGATTTTGCCTCTTATCCAAGGCCTTAAGCTGGGTAAAGCTGCTGGTGCAGATGCTATCCCAGCTGACTGGATTAAGGCAGACGCGCCTTTTTGGACTCTTCTGCTAAGTAAACTATTTACTGCTGTAAATGTCACGGGACTTTTTCCTAAAGCATGGCTCAATTCTGTAATTGTCCCAATTTACAAGAAGGGGGATCCTCATGATCCTGCAAACTATAGGCCGATTAGTCTTTTGTCAATTGTCGGTAAGCTCTACGCCAAATATCTGTTGGACAAGGTGAGCTCGTGGACCCAACAATATAACATCATTCGGCCTGAGCAGATAGGGTTCAGAGGAGGCAAATCAACAATTGATCATGGTCTCATATTAAAACATCTGGCCACTAAATATGTTGTAAAC
This sequence comes from Lerista edwardsae, assembly GCA_029204185.1. Classification (NCBI taxonomy): domain Eukaryota; kingdom Metazoa; phylum Chordata; class Lepidosauria; order Squamata; family Scincidae; genus Lerista; species Lerista edwardsae. Next base: position 824,601 of record JAJKFI010000144.1, read on the forward strand.
CTTAAATCAAAAATGTATGTGGCCTTTCTTGACCTCAAGTCGGCGTTCGATTGTGTGGATAGGGATTTACTTTGGCACAAATTACAAACCCTCGGAATAGATAAAAGACTATTATACCTTATCAAGGGTTTATACTCCAACAACGTGTGCCAAGTCCGCACCTCTAAAACTGGGAGCTTAACAAAGGAATTCCCCTCTAATAGAGGGGTTAAGCAGGGTTGCTTGCTGGCCCCAATTTTGTTTAACATTTTTTTAAATGACCTGGTTCCCTGCCTAGAAATATCTAATGGCCATCCTCCTAAATTGGGAAATCGTCATGTTTCGATTCTTCTCTACGCCGACGATGCGGCAGTTATTTCTCGAACTCGTATCGGCCTCAAAAGGTTGCTGAATAAAAGCTTTGAGTATTTTACAGCTAATAAGCTTTTACTTAACTATGAGAAATCCAAAATTCTTGTGTTCGCTAGGACATGGAAGCCAAGAAAATGGAGGCTCAACAATGTGGAGTTAGAGCAAGTAAAATCATTCAAATATCTTGGTTTTCATTTTACATACAACTTGTCCTGGACGGCACAACGCAATTACGTGCGTACGGCCGCTTTTTCGTCTGCTCAGGCCATTTGTAATTTCTTTTTCAGCAAAGGTGGTTCATTCATCCCAGCGGCAATTAAAGTTTTCTCAGCTAAATGTATCGCTATTATACTGTATGGTATCCCATTGTGGATTCGAGATCTCAATCACTTAATTGAACAAGTGCAGGCATCCTTTTTGAGAAAGATACTGGGTCTGCCGCGTTGTGTCCCGTATGCAGTGCTATGTTTAGAATCTGGACTACGAATGATTGAAACTGTGGCTTGGATCCGCGTGACAAAGCTTTGGCTTTCAGTTTTTTACTCACAGGCTGACGATGACCTGACTCAGTGTATGATTTTGGATACTTACTTTTCCGCGGAGCCCTGGACTTCTAAACTTGTTGAATTGGGGTTTGATTCAGATCTACTCGGCTCGGTCTCACAGTCCGAAGCCTTTAGATTGATTAAGGGGAAATTATTAGAAGCGCATGACCAAAAATTACTGAAGATGGCCAACACTCGCTGCTCGCCCCTTTTTCTTCAATTACGAATGAATATTGGCCAAATACCACCTTATTTGTATATTCTGGACATCCCTGTAAGACGTAGGGCCATGACGTTGGCCCGTTGTAATGTTCTACCTTCTGAAGTCCTGTGGGGTCGGTTTAAAGGGGTACCCTATATTGAAAGACTCTGCCCTTGCCAACAGGATAGTATTGAAACTCTAGTGCATTTACTCTTTCACTGCCCTTTACACTTAAAGAGCAGAGAGTTATTTTTCCAAGCTCTTATGTACAAGTTAAATCTGGACAGAGAAGAGGTGACCTTAAATTTTTTATTTGATTCTGAGGATCTTGTTGTGGTTAATCAACTGGCTCTCTTTCTGGTGCGTATTATTAACACTAACAATCACCGTATTGCTGGCTCTCTTGAATAGGTGATATAGCTAAACGGAACTTGATATGGTTATTGGTAATTATATCATTTATTTTATGTTTTTATATTATTGTATGCCAAATAAAGGTATGAATATGAATATGAATATGAATATTCCTGTCATGGCCCCTCCACCAGACAATCTTCCTCCCTGAAGGCCCCCAATACATTTTTTTCTTTTCACCGTGCAGTGTTCACCTTAGTGTTAACATGCTAAGCACTGTACAAAAACAGATAAACATTTTCTATAGGATTGTTTAAAAAGAAAAAGAAAGCACACATCACTACATAAAAACAATGTCCACAAGCAGCTTCCAACCTCTATTGTCACATATACCAACTTTCAACCTCCCTCTCCAGAACTGGTGTTTAGGCCTCTCCGTGTTTGGGAGCTTGACCCATTCACAAGAATGGGACTGGAGATGTGCTCAGACCAACCTACCTAGCAAGCCAGAGATGATGTGCTTCACCAGATTCACTGCCTACACTTCACACACAAGGTGTTATTGCAAATTTAAAGCCAGACTCATTAAGTTGAGCCTATGGGGCTTTTAATAAAAATTCTCTGCTTTTTTTTTCCTTTCTAACCTGGAGCCAGGTTAGATAGAATATCTGAAGTTTATTGAAGGGCTTAGAATTCTAGCTTCTATTTTATGTTTAACTTTAAAAAAAAAAAAAAAAAAGAACTCCCCTCTGGGGAAGAAGGCCAAATTGTCCATGAAGAGTGAGAATTCTCATTTTCTCCAGAGAACAGCATGATGAGGGCCTGTGGGCAATGCAGAAACCATCAGAAAGCCCAAATCGGGGGGGGGGGGAGGCCACTTATGGCAGCTCTAACATGACCTACATACACGAGAACCAGACAACAGGAGGTGCTACAGAATGTTCAACCTGTACAGTACCTGGAACACATTTATGCACCAGCCTCTCAAAATAATTGTTTGTGTAAGACAGCTGTCTCCAGAGTAGGGCCCTCTGCACCACTGAACAGCTTCCCCAGCACAACCGGCTTCTGCCATTCTATCGTGAAGACCCTGACTACAGCTCCCAGGGCTCTTCCTGGCAAGCCTCTTCCCAGTCTGCTACCCCAGCATGCCTCACACGTGGACTTCTGCGATCGTCCCTGGCGGAATGGCAGAAGCTGTTCACTCGGGGAAAGGAAAGAGTGGACGCCGGATCTGGCCCCCAGGCTGGAGTCTGGCAACTCCTGGTGTAAGCTGCATATACCAAGGCTACGGTCTACACTGGCTGGCAATGGCTCACCTAGCTCTTTGTGAAGACACCAGGGATCAAACCTAGACTGGATATTCTCCATGCAAATGTTAAACCAGTGTTGGTGGAGAAACATTTGCATGGAGAATATCCAGTCTAGGTAAGCCCGCGCCAATCATTTCCCACAGGCTAGTATACAAGATTGTTAAGTGGTAAGCACATGATCCTTCAGTGACTGCTGGTACCAGGCTTGAGCCCAATTTTACACTCCTTATTGTACCCAGTTCTGATGAGCAGAACTGTTTTTCCAAAACCAGCCTAAATGAGGTTCTGCCTAAATGAGGTTCTTTTCACGCAGTCTAGGTTCCAGTTCCCAACTCACTTCATACCAAACTGGCAAAGCCGGCTTCAGCCTAGAATGTTCCCTTGCATGCCTTTACGCCTTTCCTGGTTCTGGAAAACATTACATAAGAACATAAGAAGAGCCCTGCTGGATCAGGCCAAGGCTCATCTAGTCCAGCTTCCTGTATCTCACAGCGGCCCACCAGGTGCCCCAGGGAGGCATGAGACAACAAGATGTTGCCACTCCCTTGCACCCGGTACCAGTAGCCCACCACCTTTGTAAGGAGGTTGCACAATCCATCATTGCCTATAGCCCACGATGGGCCTTTCCTCCAGAAATCCGTCCAATCCCCTCTTAAAGGCATCAAGACCAGATGCCATCACCACCTCCTGTGGCAAAGAGTTCCTCAGATTAACCACCCGCTGAGTAAAAAAGTACTTCCTTTTATCTGTTTTAACTCTCCCAACCCTCAGTGTTAGCGGATGTCCCCTGGTTCTGGTGTTTTGAGAGAGGGAAAAGAACATCTCTTTATTGTCTACTATTCATTGTCTACTATTATGTTTTAATTCAACACACTGTGGTTTGTACAACCCACATTTTGCCCAAACCAGACAGGAACTCTGGGCTCCTTGACCCAAGAACCATTCTTTGGACTTTTACACATGAATTAAGTCCCTCATTAGTTCAAATGAGTTTCAATTTAAAACATCAGGAGTGTGCTGGTGATAACAAAATAAACACATAACACCGCTTTCTGCACTTCTCATTTTGAAAACTAAAAACCAAAAACGTTTGAAATCTGGGAAATCTACAAAAAAATAATAATGATGGGCTGCACCTGGGTAGAAGTACATGAGTAAAGACTATGACTGCATCTGCTGACACAACACCACCTAACTAGTATATGTATAAAGCAATTATGATTTGCAATAAATAAAAATGCCCCCTTGGATTAAGAACACATCCAGTTGTGAGCTTCAATTTTAAAGGAATACTTCCCTTTAAAAAGTAACCACTACTTAGTGTTGCTGCAAATGCATTTGGGGGTGGAGGAGGTCACCACAAGTATTATCTGGAAAAAAAACAGGCAGCCATCCCAGAAAACAGTGCACTACAGGGGCCTGACACCCGTATCACATGGATCCCTTGTAAAATGTGAGTGACCAAAGGATAACAATTCCAGAGAAACAGGTTATTGTGGAGGCCACTAGGATGAAGGAGGGGAGGAAGTGCAAAGGATAAAGTATGTCACAGTTACTTATCAGTGTCCAAGGTAAGGCTGGGCACATCCATCTTTAAGGCATCTTGGAAATGGCAGGAGACCGTGTCTAAATGGAAGGTCAAGAATAGTGACTTCTACACCACATCTGGGCAGAGCACATGCATTTATTTATGCTTCCTATAAAGGTAAAGGTTTCCCCACGACCGAATGGTCTAGTCGTGACCGACTGTAGGGGGCGGTGCTCATCTCCGCTTCTAAGCCTGTAGAGCCGGCGTTTTGTCCAAGGACAAGCTTCCGTGGTCATGTGGCCGGCATGACTATATGCCATAGCGCACGGGACGTCATTACCTTCCCACTGAAGTGGTCCCTATTTACCTACTTGCATTTAGGTGCTTTCGAACTGCTAGGCTGGCAGGAGCTGGGACAAGTGATGGGAGCTCACTCTGTCGCGCGGTCTTAAACTCCCAACTTCCGGTCAGAAAGTCCAGCAGCAGCGGTTTAACCCACTGCGCCACCACGTCCCTATGTTTCCTATACTCACTGGCAATTTCCTTACAGACATTCAGAAAGAACAAAGCCAAATGCCAGATCATTCATTTGGGAAGGGGGGTGTAACACTTATTAATCTTAGTATGTATTTGTTAGGCAAAATTGGTTTTCAACAACTTTTCATATTTTATCCTCTCCATTTCATTCTCCAGCCTTGCTCTCCCTCTCCCACACAAGCCTTGCAATTTTGAATCCCCCATCAAAGCCTCCCAATTAAAAACTCTGTGTGTATGTTTTAATGAGACTGTTATGCATTCAGTCATCATTCATAACTCCACACATGTGGCGAAAAATGAATCACCAGAAAAAAACCAATGAAAGAGCAAGAGAAGAAAGAGTTCTTCAGATTACCCATAATAATGCCTTATTTCAACACTGCTCATATCTGTATAAAATATCCCCTATTTGTTTCTATTTCTCTGGCGCAAAGCTCAAGTGTTCATAACCAACACATGTATTCGAGCTGCAGACTGCCATTTATTTCCTTAAATCAACAAGCAGACTTATAGATATAGATTTATTCAAGGCTGCTTAATTTTTTTTAACAAAATCCTTCTGGACAGTCAAATCCGCCCAAGTAATTTTAAAACTTCAGTGGTGGCAGGCAAAGTCATTCCAAGGTCATATACTGGCAGCTCCTCACCTCAGGTCTTGGTAAATCTGAAGGGAGTTGTGATTGCCAGCCGCTGACTGAAAAGGGAAGCAGGCTGGGAAAAGAAATAGCATTGCACTCATACTGGGGTAAATTAAGGGGGAACAAACAGGCCGAAGAAGCAGTAAAGAAAGTGCCCATTTCTGAAACGTGGAGAAATTGGCAAGGTCCAGGAAAAGGAGCTCCACCTAATTTACCTTTTCAGGGCTCTAGAGACTCCCCTATAAAAATTCAATTCCATGTGAAGAGAACCCAAAAGGGACAACCCTGGAAGGATGAAGATGACCCCAGACATGGCTCCCAGGGTGGGAGAGTGCCCAGGGAGAGTTTTCTGAAAGCAGAATTTTCAGAAAACTGTTTTATTCCATGGAAAGTGTCCAATTTTTAGAAATCCATTGTTTTTAAAAAGTGTTTAATAATATAATGAATGGCTACAATGCCAAGGAATTTGGAAAGGTTCCAGGCTGTAATTCACCTTTCTTTGGATGACAACAGCCGGCTTCTCTCATTCTACCCATTTATTTCATCAAGACCTGGAGGGGAAAGGGATCATTGCTCTGACCCTATTGGTACCCACTGACCCTTCCCTCCACAAACACTTCTACTCATGGAAAAAATGCGAGACAAAGTATTTAAACATTAAACCTAGGAAACATTTCCCATGGCTACATTCAGTTCTTTGAGTGTCATATAATGCATCTGTCTTTTCAACATCTCAATTCTTTTTTCTTAACATTTAGACAGCACAAGGGAACTGTGTGCTAGTTAGTGAACTGTGGCAGCTTAGAAATTTGTATTGGCATACCTGTAAATATCTGAAGCTAAGACTGGCATTTCCTTGAGTACAACATTTAAGGCTATTGCATTCCATTAAGTATGCTTTATTCATTTTTGTCCTCCTCATCAGATACTTGAATTCAAATAACATCAACTATTGGCAAGGTCCAGGAAAACTGGACCTTGTTTTTAACTGGACCTTAATTGGAGAAAACTCTCAAGATACGTTTAACAGGTGTAAAATTAACATGACATACATGTTTCTATTTGCTTATTAAGTACCAGTCAAACATACATGTCAATATAGGTCTCAATCTCTTTAGGGTACCGTAAACCATCCTAGGAAACCCACACTGCCAAGGAACATTGATTTCACAGGTGTTGGGTTTGGGTTTCCTAATTAGTTCAAGAACCCTTGCAAAGAACATGAGCGGTAGAAGGGAATCAAGCCCATGAAAGTTTGAGTTAGCCTGCCCAAGGAGTCTGGCAGAAGGAATATTAGTCAGGGAAATGGGTGTCATGGAGAATAAGGTGAGATCACATCATTTTGACTTTCCAAGTGAAAGTCATCAATTCACTGCACTGATTGGGCAACCCAAAAAAGGAGTGAATCATGTCTAATTCTATCAGCAGGGATCAGCCACATCTGGCCAGTTTCCCACATGCTGGAATTATCAAGTTTGGACTACTGTAATATGTTCTATGCAAGTCTGACCACGATATGGGCTCAGAAATGTAGTTAGTTCAAAAATGCAGTGACCAGGATGTTAACAGGCCATATGAGTCAAGACCTCATCATGCCCCTGCGGTATCATGGGCACTGAAGTCAGTTCTGAGCAAAAGCCAAAGGGCAGCCTGCTCTTTTTAAACTGGCTTAGAACCCAGGTGAGAACCTCACCTCCCCATACAAAGGCTGCCTGTCCCTGAGATCACCTGTGAAGGCTCTCCTCCGAATGCCATCCATCATGGAAGCACAGGCAGCAGTTGAGTGGGAGGGCTGTTTCCATAGGTGCCCACCTTGCGGGACCTCTTACTGATAGATATCCACAGGGACTGATGCTGCTCTGCAGACACTCCGGTTTCATCAGGCTTATATTATATTACAAGGTTTATATTGAATCAACCTGCTGTTCCCATTTTAAATTGGTTGCTGTGTTCTGGTTTATGTTTTGTTATTGTTCAGGGTTTTTTTATGTAAATCTTGTAGTTTGCCTTGAGTTTCCTGCTTAGAGATAAAAAGCAGGACAGATAAGATTCTTTTATAAGTAAACAGACTTAAGCACAACCCTTGCTTACAGAACATGTATTACTGTTGTTCAAACATCTTCAGTGCACTTATTGTGTAGCTAGACTCCTTTTGTGTTCTGTGCCTAAGTTGTGGCTCCAGGGGAAGTGTGGCTTTCCAGAACATGGACTTTTGTTGGAACAGTTTACTGTCAATAGATCTGTGCAAAGAAAGCTCTATTTGATTTCCCCCTGCCTCCAAAGAGGGCTCATTCAAACTTTTCCCCATACCCAGGAAAGCTAAAACCAGAGGGTTACTCTCAAGCTACAATAGTCCTCTCCAAGTTGTCTGCCACGTCAGGGTACGACTGCTAGCGGACAGATTTATCGGAGGGTGACTCCTCACTTTAGGTGCAGCCGGGTTTGCCATGGGTACAATGATACACCTTGCGGCAAACACGAACAGTGGAATGACAGTTGCACATCCCGAAACACCGGCGTACTTGTGCCTGGGAGCTCATGCCAAGCTTCAGCTATCTGATACATTCCATGGGTGCTTGAGGATGGCTCTCAGCATCACGTAAGCACACATCCAGGACTCTGCAATTCTAACTACCATGCGCAATTTAGGGCCACCCAAATTTCTGGTCCCACAGAGTTGCTTTTCCACTAATTTCCCTTGAACTGTCTGAATGTAACATGGAGCTCTCCTCTTTGCTTCCGACATCAATGCTGTTTTCCTTTTGGTTTAGATTTAATTACTCAGAGCAGCTCCTCCTGTGCCACTGCTATAACATGATCTGTCTCTCTCCCTCTCTCTCTTACACACAGCTAATTTATCCTGACCCATCAAGTACCAAAGGCTTCTCCTCAGAGTTAAAACGATGAAAAACTCGAATGCGCTGACTCAGAAAATAAACTGCTCACTGGGCAGAAAATCTGAGAAACTGTTTTCCTAGACAAAGGCATACATTCAGGGAGTTGTGGGGGGCAAGAAGAAACGTTTTTGGAAACATGTTTTGTGCAGCCCCAGATTCACTATATTTAAGAAAATGTTTTTCTTCCCATGTCCCTTAGTCTTTTACTCATATTTGCAAGAACCACAGAAGCCTTAAAAAAAAAAATAACTGTCACATATGTATTTAAATACTTTTAACTTTTTCAAAGAAAATTTTTTTATGTTTTTCTATAATTAGCATATTAAGTAATTGAGAGCACAATCCTAACCTGGAGTTAGTCTGGCACAAATTAGGCCAGCAAAGTTTGGTGGGCACAAGGGACATGTAAAGTATGTTTGGACCACTCTCAGAGTCAAAGAGGCCAGCACACAGACATGCACCATCCTCCTTGACTCTGAAGATGGTCCAAAGGCTCTTTATGGTTTCCCTTGTGTCAGTCAAACTTTGCTGGCCTAACTGTGCCAGCCTAATTCCAGGTTAGGACTGCACCCTCAAGTACAGTAAAAAAAATAAATTCAAAAATAAATTGTACAAACACTATTGACTTTTAAAGAATTCATTAATCAATGTTATATATTCTTCCAAAACTGACCATAATATATCAATGGCAAAGGGTGACATGCTCCAAGTAATCCAAACAAAGAGGCAAACTGTTTTAATGCTGGAAGTGAAATGATGAGGAGTCCTCTGCATTGTAGTCAGAAAGTTCAAAGCACTCACAGACCAAACAGTCATCACCACATCTTGCAGGAGGCAACTCTGCAAGTTTCACATGAAGAATGTCGTGCGGTTCGGGTCCTTTGGTCCATACCGCGACCGTTTTCTTGGGTAACCCTGTGTTCCAACAAGAGAATTTGAACTACTCTCTCCACCCCATTCATTATTTTATAGATTTCAGCTAGCACATCCTCATCCCATCATTTTGGTTGCCTGTTTTCTACACTTCAGAAAACCCACCTGCTGATGTTTTTTGTCGCTCAGTAATCAGAAGTCCACACATTCTGGATCTTTGTAGCAAGCAGCAATTTCTCATCAACTGATCTCCTAAGTGCTCTGGCAGGTACAGAGAACCCAGGACCAAGGCTGAATCTGAAACACACTTTGCACAGGACTTCCGAGAGGACAGACTCACCAAGGGAGAGATGCAGCACTTCCGCCTTCTCCCAGCTCAAAGGAAAACTACACACTGGGGAAGGGGGAATTAGTGCAAGGAGTGAGCACCATCTCTCCTTCTTTCAGGGCCCAACATGAAATGAGACAAATTCACCCCCAATAACGTGGAGGGTTGTTTTTGTTTTGGAATTTGCCCTAAATAAAGTGGGCTCCTATCTGGCCTATTAGACTTATACAGTACTTAGCAAAGAAAACCCAATCATGTCATGTAAAATGTAAATGCTACCTAATGCACAAATCTTTCCAGTTGCCAGATATGAACTGAAATATCTGTTCAGGAAAAACAGTCAATAAAGGGCTCTCAATGTGATGTAATACTATTCAAAGCAGATTCAATGCTTCACTCAGAAACTATGTTCACTGAAATACATGTATTTACTGAAATACATGTATCAATATGCTGACATTTGTAAGTATTGTTGTAGCCTAACATATTTATGGTAGGCTACGACAATCACTTACAAATGTCAGCACATTACGAAAAAAGTCAACATGCTAATTTTAGTGTGTCCAGAGAACTCTGAAGCTGTCAAATCTTGTATTTGAATGAATATTGTATTCATTCACAGCAACCAATGTTCTAAATGTGGTATTTTACACATTTTAAAAAATTATTGGAGCAAGAGTGGTGTTTTAGTACAGCATCTAAGAGTGCAATCCTAACCTGGAGTTAGGCCAGCAAAGCTTGGCCGGCACAAGGGCCACCGTGCAGGGTGTCTGGACCATGCTCGGAGTCAGGGAGGATGGCACACGTCTGTGCGCTGGCCTCTAACTCAGAATGGTCTAAACACACTTTACCGTGTCCCTTGTGCCAGCCAAACTTTGTTGGCCTAACTGTGCCAGCCTAACTCCAGGTTACGATTGTGCCCTGAGCTACCCATCAAAACGTCCATATTTAAATTTCACCTGAGTTCATTCAGCAAGCCACAACCCTGAACCTTCTTATCTGCAACTTGGGAACAACACACAGTTTACAGGGTTACTCTAAGGACTACATCAAATCACTCTTCAGTGTTCGGGAAGAGTGTTAAACCTGTATAAAGATCATTGTTCAAGAATTCCAGCAGGAGGTGAAAAGGGAAATTTTCAGAGGCTAATTTCTCCACGGCCTCTGCCAAGAGTGGACATGGATAACTGCTCATTTTCTAACACATTCTGCTGCCAAGTACAAATCCAAAACCAGCCATTAATAAATCAACACTGGGAAAAATGGAGGCTGGGGTGAGGAGATTCACAGGGGACGAATAACTGAAAGCAGCATACACAATTTCTCTAGCAAAAGAAGGCTTTCCCCTCTGTGTGTGTGCGCGCGCACACTTCTTTTTATTGGGTAGACTGTGGTTAGTTTTAGTAATTCAGGAGCATTTAACTGAGGCTTGGAAAGAAGGAAGTCATTGATCTGGGCACAGCAGGCATGAAATTAACCAGCCCAGGCCAGCATTCACCAAGAAGATGCTTTTCAAAACACACAATAGGGGCTGCTGAACAGTGACTGAAATACAAGCAGGACCAGAATGCTCCCTCCCCTCCCGTCCCATTGCTCAGAGCTTGGCAACCCATGAGGGGAAGACATCCTAAAATGTGCTGTGTTTTACAAAATCTAATGGCTTTAACTCAGGACTCCCAATTTCTATGGCGTTTCTCGGTTGGCAGACAGAACCTGAAGTATTTTGCCGCCCCTGAAAACAAGCAGATACCAGAGGCACAGTGCACTTTAAGGCAAGAGCTGACCGATCTGAAGGCCAGTGATATGCAGTTGGTCCAGTGAGGAAGCATGTTGCACGCCTGAGTACAAGAAACGTAAAAGATGTGACATCATACGGAGTCAAAACCATGTTCAAAGAGAAGCAGGCATATAGAACAAGGGGAACACATGTTATCAAGCTAGGATTGGCTCATTCTTGGAGAGTGAAATTTAGCAAGATAGGTCATATCGGCCTCAAAGCAGGAGCACTTTGTGTCACACCACCGATACAAGGACAACAAAGTGTTCAGGGCATCACAAGCCCATGTGATTTACAAACACTAAAAAAGTTTTACTTTTATTTCAAGTTAAAACTGGCCCAAATAGATGCAACACTGCAACCCATTAAAGTAAGACACATCCCAGGAGCTAGATTCCCCACCCCACCCCACCCACCCAAAACAAGACAGGAACAGTCTGCGGAGGAGGGTGGAAGGGAGGTGGGGATGAGAAGGGCAGAACGGGTGGTGAATGGTAAAGTAGGCCTCTGCCATATCCTAACACCTCTCTCTCTCTCACACACACACACACACACAGACCTTCTTGGACTTGTGCCAGAAATTTAGCTAGCACAGATCCAAGTAGCTCCATTGGACAGGCTGGAGTCCAATTGGACAGGCTTTTTTCTCTTATAGGGTAAGAGAAAAAATGGTCCCTTACTCCAAGACTTCCAGCCAGCTCAACCCTAGCGCAGCATAGGATTGGGCTGAAAGTCTGCTTAAAACTTTCTGCACTGCATCATAACACTGTTACAAGCGGCAGACCTTGGGCCTCTTCTATCACGCCAAACACACACCCCACTCTCTTGTTTTGCTTATCATTTCCCCAGTTTGATTTTTCAACTCTTTTTGTCAGGAGAAGGATAGTTACACCAGAATGGTCAGTTGACACTCATCAGAAGAGCATGGAGAAAGTTGTTTGGCCTAGAAGGAGATGACAGTGGGTGGGTTTTTGCACATGCATGTGTGAACAAAAAAATAAGACAGTTCTACCTGGTATTGCATCCTTTCCAGATCTACAGCAAATTATTTAGACACTACAAAAATCTGCAATTCAACTTGGTAAAACCAAGCATATTTGTATATCATTCTTTGATATACATATTACACATTAGATAATTGTAGATAATTAGATAATTAGACACATTACAAATATTACTGCACATATTAGACAAGCAGTAGAGCAAGCCAAACAGTGGTCTATGGGTGGGGTATATGAATAAATTCTAACTGGGGTTGGGGAAAGGAAGTGCCTAAGAGGATTCACAGGATTGTACTCTGCCAAGATGCAGGACACCATAGATTTTAAAAAGAAAAGGACCCCAGATAACCACTCTCCTCTCTCCATTTAAACTCACACAAATTTCTCTCAGACCAAATATACTCAGACACCCTACTAAAGAAAATGAAGCCAATTTTGCACGTCCCTTAATATCCATCCATGCTATAAAGACTCACTTTAGTAATTATGGAGCTGTAGTCACTGTTCCATAACTTCAATAGCAGAACACACTTTCTGGTATAATCTAGTTTTAAATCACCAACCCTGGATTCCTTCCCTCTGCCTGAATCATTACGCTGCAGAGAGATGCAATTTTCACTATACCAACAATGACTGGGGTTGGAGAAGAGGACTCGCTTACACAGAAGTTTGAACCCAAAAATGTGGGACAGGCTTCCAAAAGTGGGCAATTCCCATTTCCCGGCATACCTGTGGTCTTTTCAGCACTCAATATATTTCAGCATCTGACCCACATTTAGAAGCAGACATTGAAGGCTTCAGCAGTTCAGTTCCTTTCTGCTTTCCACAGAATTTAAACTTCTTTCTCCCAGCAAGAAGCAAACGTGTGCTGTCCGTTCCCTGATCAGCTCCTTATCAGGCTCCCATTCCCTCTTATTGAGAAGCAGGAGTCTATTTACACATCTAAAAGCAAGTGAAACACCATGTACCATATGCACACACCAGAGTACCGTGTACCATTATGTACACACCCATAGCTGTTCCAGGCTGTAGAGCACAACATCTACGTAATACACAAAACCAGTGGTCATCAAAACCACAACTGCTATGCACTACAAAAGTGGTCCCATTCAGACCAGCACTTACCATTCCGCCACAGAGTGCACCAGACACTCTGGGCATTCGCGTCTATAGCCCACTGGCCAACAGGCTTTGCCCCCAGATTTCCAGGCAGATGCAACCATCCAGAGGGTTCCTCTGCAGAGTTCGAGTAATCGTCTTCGGAGCACAAAAAGCTGCTCAAAGTGGGGCGTCAGCATGGATCTGGCCCAAGTGTTGGGCTTTGGCAAATGCTGCACTAAACTGAAATGTACCTGTTATGTGCAGGTAGGACATATAGTATTAAGCGCCATTTGTATAGGGCTTTCTGGGCTTTCAAAGCTCTTCATATGCATCATATTGATGCTATCCTTACAACAACCATGTAAAGAGGTATTATCCCAATGTTGAAGATGGGAAAAACCAAGACTGAGAGGGAAAGGTGTGTCTAAGGCTATGTAGAGACTTCATGGCAGAATCTGAACCAAGGAAGTCCTGATGTGCAGCTCAGTCTCTCAGAAAGGATATGGAGCACTCTGTGAATGCCCAGGAACTTCACAGATCTCAGATGGGGTGGTTCTGTTTAAGTTAACCAAAGGAGGGGAAGCCCCAATGCATTTTTCATACAGGGTATGTACCAGTAAAAGAGAAGGAGATTCTGGATTCCTAGAAAGACACTGCTACAAGCTGGAACTTCCTGCGCATGGACAGAGGACTTTCACAGTGCAATCCAGCAATGTCTCCTCAGAAGCACGTCCCACAGTGCTCAGTGGGGCTTCATCTCATGCAAGCGTGTATAGGATTGCAGCTTTGGTTTCATTTTCAACCTTATTACAGCATAGTTCAGAATGGAATGGACGATGTGGGAGGGAGCAAGATCGGAGCAGAAAGATACAAAGAGGAAACAGATGGGAAGATTTGAGGCCGAAGTCAGGAGCAAAAACAGGTACAGCTGCCTGCTGAAGGCTGAGAACTTCCAGGTACTGCCTGCGAACTACTAACGCTGTAAACTACCGCAAGTCCAGCAGGACTTGCAGGAAGACGTGTGCAACATTCTTTCATGGGACCACTCTTGGTCAGACTTGGGGCACAATCCTAACCTGGAGTTAGGCTGGCATAGTTAAGCCAGCAAAGTTTGGATGGCACAAGGGATACCATAAAGTATGTTCGGTCCACTCTCAGACTCAGGGAGGCCAGCACACAGACGTGCACCAACCTCCATGACTCCAAGAGTGGTCCAATGACCTTTACGGTGGTCCCTTGTGCTGGCCTAACTGTGCCAGCCTAACTCCAGGTTAGGACTGCACCCTTAATGGTTTCTGCTGACTGATTGTTCCAACCCGTGAAAGTTAGAGGAGGCTGTGCACCAGGAGGAATTCAGAGGCAAACGTGGGCCTTTCCATATGCACAGCCAAAGGGGGAAATGTGAGGCTCCATAGATTTCCCAACAGTCCAATCTCCAAAGAATTGCCAAATTCCTAGCGACACACAGGCCAGCAAAATTGGAACTCAGGACACACAAGGCAACACAGCAACTACTTTTTTTTTGGGAGGGGGGGTCCTCATCTCATCCTCATTCCTGTTCTCAAGTGCTTCTACCACCCAGAGCACATGATGCTATCTGCTTTGCAGAAGCCCTGGTCTCATTTGTACAGAAACAAAGCAAAGCTGCGAGAATCTAAAGGTGAACAAAGCCTAGGGAAGGGGAGGCAATAAAACACATGAATGTTACAGGGTAAATAAAGTGCATGAGATACTGCTGAAGTTACAGCCACCCAGCGAGCAACTGAAGGAAACAGACTGTTCCCAGCTTAGCCAAGCCCCTATTATTATTACCAACACAGCTGTTGCAAGGCCTGTCTGTTTCCATAACTCAGACAAACAGCCCCAGAAATCTTCATAACAAACAACTGAAAAATACAAACACCAAGTGTGTGGCATAAGCAGCGATAAGTCATTCTCCAGGCAAGAGGAATGAGGCAAAGCCCGGAGCTCAAGACCATTTCATGCCCGTGACTGATACTGCAGCGTCCTTTCTGGATATATTTCTGCAGGCTCTCTTTGGCAACAATCCCACAATCTGGGGCACTGGAGTCAGAAGGAGTTTCTCAATGTGAGCCAACTCATGGATTAGCACCACACACCCGTTTTGCCTCACCAAGCTAGACCTTGACCTCCTACCCTCAGACCACAGCCTATTTCACCGTAATAGGGCCTCCAGGCCCTCTGAATCCTCATCTGCCATTGGGTTTGGAGGCAGGCCAAGGCTTGGCAGGCAAGAACCATAGAGTTGGAAGTGATTTCCACCACCACCACCCATGGGTGATGTAGTCCAATTCCCTGCCTCTAGCAGGAAATCTTTCTGGAGAATCTCCAGCAGGTACCTGTCAAGCCTCTGCCTGAAGACTTCCAGTGAGCACAAATCCATCATTTCCCCCGGCGATCTCTTCCCCTGCTGAACAGCCCTGACTATCAAGAATTTCTTCTTGGTGTCCAACCAGAATCTCCTCTCTTGCAGTTTGTACCCACTGGATCTAGTTCTACTCTCAGAAGCAGCTGAGAACAGATTTGTTCTTCCATAGGACAGCCCGTCGAGTATTTGAAGAACACCATTTCAGCCTTCTCTTTTCCAGGCCAAAAGTAGGAACCAAAAAGCACAATAGCCCTGGAACAACCTGAAAATCCAACCCCCTGAAAAGGCCACTTGCTCTGATTTGCGTGCAGAGCACTGTTAGAGCCATTTCAGCAAGACATAATAAGAGCAACATGCAAAAACCCCTCTATTGGTAGTCAAGTTCCGAGAGCCATGCCCCCCATTTCACACAACCAGAAAACTATTTCAAATTACTAGGTGCCAGGATTCAAGATTTCTGAAGCTGGTATTACCCTTTCTAAAATCTGATGTGTCAGGTCGCAACCGGTTACAATTATAGTCAGGGTTCCAACTGGAGGCAATTGCAAATGGGGAAGCAACGCATGACAGTTTCAAGTTGTTTCTTTTGTTAAAATGATTTCCTTTTATGAGCTGAAGTTACAGAATCAAGCTGCAAAAATCTATGAGAGAGAGAGAGCACACACACACACACACACACACACACACAAAAGAAAGAACCTCTCCAATGTACCTGCTGAACAAAGCCAAGTACTCTGTTCATAGGAAAGTTTAACTTCAGCCCACACAAGCCTGCTATCATCATCATCATCATCATCATCATCCTAGTTATTCTTGCCAATTACAACACCCAACAATGCAATATATTTATATATATAAATCTCCAGGGAGATTACAGAAGCAGGCTGCTTTGGAAACACAGATTGTAAGAGGCTTCAGTTCCACTGAGGAAGGGTGTGGGCGGGAGGGGAGTGAGGGGGACTGACTTTGTTGTGGCTGGGTGACTGTCACGACCAACAATTCATTTAAAACAGCTCTACTGGAGCAGTGGGGTCCTTGGAAAAACTCCCACACCCCAAAACTGCCACATTAAGGACGAGCATCTTAACCCAGTTGGCCAGGGGAAGTGTGCCTCTAAAGCAATTCAGAGCAGAGAGAGAAGCCCAAGTGCCCCTGCCATCAAACCCTGTAGCCCTGACTGATTACACCAGTGAACCCAACCCATGCTAGTAGCCATGCAACTCAAAAGAACGTGCCCGCCCTCCTGCTCAACTCCAAATGCAGAATCACAGTCAAGGGCAAAATCCAGCTTTTTTCCCCGGGAAATCCAAACTGGGGCAGCAATCCTACGCAAACCTTCCTAGGAGTAAGCCCTTTTGGGTATAATAGAATGTACTTCCGAGAATATACGAAAGTTTTGGGATACAAATTCACGCCATCCTAACAGGCTGCTTTTATGTTAGCTGACTATAATTAGGACAAACCACAACTCCCTGTGTTCAGACACAGTGGGGAAACTGTAAGTAGTTCGAACACTAAGCAGCTGCTTTCACTTTCTCTTCTCGTATGTGAGGGGGGGATGTGACCCGGAGGGGGAGAAGTCTGCAAGCCCCAAGTCTCCCCGCAGCTCACTTCCATGGCACTACGGACAGTTGAGTGTGACATCTGAACTGGCAAGTGTGATATTTTAATTATTCACCCAGATACTTAAAAGGCCACCTTGCTCCTCCAGCGTAGGAACTGAAGGTCACAGTAAACAAAAATTAAAACAAACAGCAACCAAAAACAAAGTCAGACATGAAAACACTAAGTGCAGGAGCAAAGCAGCCTCAGGCCAAGCCAAATGCCAGACTAAGCATGGCCTTCACATTCCTATTGAGGACTGCCAAAATAAGAGGGGCTGGATGGATGTTCTCAGGCAGGAAGATCGACAGAGCAGGAGCCAAAAAAAACCCTCTCTCTCTCTCTCTCTCTCTCTCACTCACACACACACACACACACACACACACACACACACACACACACACAC
>JAJKFI010000144.1:842452-878442 GCA_029204185.1 Lerista edwardsae
CACACACACACACACACACACACACACACACACACACACACACACACCAACTGAGCTTTCATGACTGAATACAGTTCCCATGGGAGAGTTTCTCCAGAGGGCCTCAGCAGACCCTCAAAAGGCCTTAAAAAGGTACTTTTTTTGTAAAACCAGAAGTAACTTTCTAAAACCTTCTGAAGGCCTTTCTAAGGGCTGGAGAGGCCACCTCCGGAGGTGACCCGGAAGTGACGTCACTTCCAGAATGATGTCACTTCCAGGTCACGGAGCACGAAGGCAAACCATCACCTCTGTAACTGAGCAACAGGCAAACAGACAGGTGTGATTTCCCTCACCCTATGCAGTAGTTAGCATACAGATGGGCTAGAATTTGGTGACTATTTATGGTTCTCTCATCGGTTTGCATCCATATTTGCCTCAGGACTTTTCCAATGGAACCCAACACCAACTAAAAGAAATGAACACGATGTGATCAACTTCATTAGGAAAAGATTACACAAGTATTTGAGACTGGGGGAGAGGGAGAGAATAACATGAGAACAGAACGCACACCGGCCCAATGTAATTGCAGCAGGCCCTCCAAGGATGAGCAGCGGATTACATCTTTATGGACTGTAACGCATTGTTCTGTTAAAACTGGCAACTTTTTAAGACATCAAGACAACTGCAGAGGGACCCATCATCTCTTGATCAGCAGAACTGATCTGATGAGACAGACAGGAATGGCTGGAGAGGAACAGAGTTTCCCCTTCTTCTTTTAAAGGAACACACATGGAGATGTCTGCTCTATTAGCATCACCTCAGGGTAGTTACGGGTGCTAGAAGAGGCCACTTTGCAACCAGCCTAAGAAACCAGCCCCTTCCTGCCATGATGTCAAAGACAAAACTAGAGCAAAAAATGTTGTAGTACTTGTTTGAAACTTTTTGTAATAGTTAAGAATGTCACAGCAGAGGGGTGGTCTGAGCGCAGAGTCACATTCTGAGGGGAACAGGCTGGCATGGCTAATGCATGCAATTAAATGCACACAGGCACCAAGTCTCAATTTGAGGTTCATGCACTAGGCTTCCTTGGCAAGGGCCTTTTTTTATAGGGAGAAAATTGACTGCCATTTCATAAAGGGGAATAAAACTACAGTATTTCACATGGGCAACAAAGCAAAGCCTCCATGGCTGTGAGGGTGGTGCTGCCGCCGCTGCTTTATTCCTTTCCACCCAAGCACTTCCCTTACCCTTTTATCAAGCTACGACTGCTTGCCGTCGCAAAAGCCTGCTTTGCATAGGCGCCACTTCACGCGAGCCATTAAAAGCTCATCAGATCTGTGAACTGTGGGACTGGTGTAGCTGGCACCTTGTGGCGACACATTTGAAGAGAACATACTGGTGGCATGCAAGGACAGAATCCCACACAGAGAGTGCGAAGATCAGTAAGTGTGAGGCAGGCTGGGATCTACTGCTCTCTGTGGAAGCCAGAATTCGGGCTTTTATTGCTTCTCCAGGAGTATCTGGTGTGAGTTGGGCTGAGCCTGGGAACAGGCCTTATGTTGAAACAAGGACATGAAAAATGAGCTCCTCCTCCCAGGCTTTTACAGTACTGTGTTCAGCCACTATGTAATACCAGGGGGTGAAGCAGAGTTTCAGGCCGAAGTATGAGAACAAATCCGAGGGTTAGCCACAGGTTGCCTAATAAAACAGCAACGTGCAAACCCTGCTGGTACTGAACCTTGCTATGAAAAAGGTAGCTCAAACTCCTTGGACTAAATGGAATTAACCAAAAGACACCGGCGTTTGGTCAGTCATATACAGTGCAGGCAACTGACTGCTCAAATGGTGATCTCATCATTAAAGCAGCCTTACTGATTACTTTTACAGCTGTTCTCAAACTTGTTGAGCTCCGGAGCCCTTTAAAAGGAGCCTCGGGGGGCATGCATGGAGTCTTGGAGAGCTCCAGAGCACCTGGGCATGTGCAGCAGAGTGAGGCAGTGCTGAGCCCAATGCCAAATACTGGTGAAGAGCCAGAATAGGAGGGGAAGGAGAGCCACAAACAGGGGAAGCGGAAGGCCAAAGTGTGCAAACGAGCAAATACGGGGCAGATAGCAGCCGTTTATGGGGTGCTCAAAGAGCCCCTAGGAACACACCTGGAGAAGTGCTCTATTCCAGCAGCATTACCTGCCAACCACCCTTGTGAACTACTTTTGACCCTTTTGCAAAGATGAGCACAAAATTGCTGCAAAGGGAGGGGGGTCTTTCCCAGGGAAAGGAGAATGTATGCAAAACGTGCTCACCACCACCACCACCACCACCCCATTTTGACACAGCAGTATTATGAGACTGATGCCTTCGGGGCAAAGAAGTAAGAAACCCTTCACTGCTATCAAATGAAACCACGATCCACGCAAAGGTATATAAGCTGCCGCTTTACACACAGCGATTCTTGCTTCTATCAGGTATGCGGACAAAATCAAACAGGAGGTCCCAGGCCAATTTTGCAAACGACAACTTTGAGTGGCTGAAGAAAAGTGTTTCAGTAAGCTCTCTCCATGCTTTCGTTGCGGGTTTACTTACATTTACAGGTGTGACTGCTGGCTCCTGGTTGTCACATCAATTATCCACAGAGCTGGAAGAAAGCAGCTTCCTCCCACAACGCTAAGGAAGACGCATGCAAAATGCCCACTCGCAGACTGCCAGAACAAAGTTTCTGCAGATCAGACAACTCCAAATGACTCAAGCAACTGTCATAGCCAAGCACCAAACTAAAAGGGCAAGACAGGACACGAATTTGCTTTTAAATAGGACCCAATTTTAGAAGGCGGTTGTTTTGCCCTTCTGCAATTCAGCACTCTCCAAAAAAAAAAAAAAAAGATACATCTGAGGGCTGACACCCTCTCTGCTTGCAAAACAAGCTGCATTTAAAAGACCCAGAGCTAAAATCTTCCCAAGACAGCATCCATTAGATCACAAAAGGGCAAATTAAACTAATTTTGTGCACGGTTTGGTGCCAATTTTATCCAAGTATCTCAAGGTAGAAAGGCAAGCTGTGCAACAAGGCTAAAGTCGCCATTCTTGGACTGGATGCCAGTCAGGTGGGATTTGCAAAGCCCGATCTGTGAAATTTCTCCCCTGCAGAGCAGCCTAGCCTCACATAATGGGAAGAGATTTTATTCACAGTCAAATGAACCAGCTGCCAAAACACTCGCGTGAGAAAGCACAAGGACTCAAGACAGCAACTTTTCATTCCATTTACCAACAGAATGCAGCTCCTCTGAACAAGCCCTTGCAATCAGGAGAAAGACAATGTAATGCCCAAATGAGGCTTTTTGTATTCCAAGCAGCAGTGACAACTCTTTAAGACACTGAGTGAATGAGCCTTCGGTTTTGTCTTTGGCTGCCAAATTTATTAGCAAGCACAAGGAGAGAAAACACACATGAACCGAACAGGGGGAGAACGCATTTTGTTCTCGGCCCCCTGAATGCAACTCACTTTGCTCTCCTGTGACAAACTGAAAACGCCTCTGAGGAGTTCATTTCACGTCTCATCCATTCTCTGAATAATGGGAGAATCCCTCTTTGTTTCTCTAAGATATCAGCACACACTACACACCACACAGACTCAATTCCATTAGACATAATGGAACGAGATTGTCCCAGAAGTTGTTTTCAATTGCTTGAGTGCATCCTTCATTTAGGGAAACAAGAATAGATGAGCTCTTCTACCCAAGCAGACGTGCGGACACAAATTTCAAGCTGGAGCGAGGGCCATTTGTTTACCGGCTAGGCTTGAGGTGGGGAGAAGGTCGTCCATTATCGCCCTGTACTCAGAAGCTATGTGCGTGCGGCACTCAGGAAGTTCAAGGCACCGATTCTCTTGCCTGCCGCTTGCATCTCAAAGAGGCCAGTCATCCATCCAAGCCGAGGATCATGCATGCGTTTTGGCAGCCTTGTTGCGAACGGCCCAACTCTGCACTTTGGCATATCCAAGCCTCAGCCCATTTTTAGCTTTCTGCCATGCATGCCAGGTCCTGAAACATGGAGCTCAGGCCCTTGATAAGAAAGGAAACAGATACTGGGATGCCACTGAAAGCATGCAAGAGAAAGAAAAGAAACACCTGGTGGAAACAAGTCAAAGTGCAGGGGTGGTGGTGGTGGTAGTACAGGGCCACTAAAATACTAGCAATGCATGTTCAGGAGGTGAGGAGGAAAGGGAAGGGCACAATGGTACAATGTAAGCTGGCATCTGTACCATCTACCAATCCCCAAGGTTTGTGTGCAGCTCTTTCCACTGGAGGCTGGAATCTGAATTGTAACATCAAGGACCAGGCAACATCCCTTCCTGCACCACAACCCCAAACATCTCCTTATTTAGAAAGGTGTACATTGCCTTTCTGTCATCACATATGCACCCCAGCTGCCCTTTGCCCTCTAACCTTCTACTGCGCAAGGCAACTAATGCAGCAGAGTTATCTGCAGATGAAGCAGGGTAAAAGGAAATCTTCTGGAGCTGCCCCCTCTATAGCCAACCATTCCCTTGCCTTGTATTCTGCTTGGGAGGCAGGGAGACCTCCACAAGACTGCAAGACCTTTGCCCTCAGGCTGTAGCAGAGGCCTCAGGCATTTTCATCTGGCAGTCCATGATCAACACACACTTTAATTTTTAATTCATACATACATCACTGTAGAAAACCTGCAGCACTCAAACATCACTCTTAGGCAGCGGTCCCCAAAGTGGAGTCCCCTATGCACCCAGAAAGTCCTCCATGGCATGAACGGCACTTACCGTTCTGCTGCACCGCGGCTGTCCTGGCACCCAGTCTACACAGTGCTACACTCCAGGCAGTTGCATCTTTTGCCCAATGGCCCAGCAGACATTGCACCCGGAGTTCTGGGCATACCCGACTGCCTAGGGCATTGAACAGTGCAGATTGGGTGTCAGGAGCAGCCACGGTACAGTGGAACAGTAAGCACTGTTCACGCCATGGAGGACTTTCTTCAGATACTGGATATGGCCTGTGGCCCGTAATTTGGAGAGCCCTGTTCAGGATGGACGAGCAGAAGTCTGGTGCAAGTCTGCAGACCCCTTAATCCAGGGGTGACAAGTGCACTTCTCACAAGGAGCTGAATAGCATTTGTGGTGCTGGCTGAGGGCCGAAAGTGACATCATTAGGCAGGTGATGACAACAAAGCAGGTTTTTCTCATTGGCTGCAAATGGCAAAAGAAAATATGCAAACCTTAATCATATTTTCAAGATGTGGAAGATTCCAAACCTCACATGGGCCGCCCTTTCAGCAGCATCACTTCTCAGCAGCTGAGAGGTGCAAAGTGGAGCCTCAGCAGAGCAATGGTGGTGAAAGGACGATTAGATCACATGTTAACTGGGCTCTGCCAGCATCTTGGCAGCGTCTCCCTCTCTCGGCCCTCTTGGTCTGTCTCTCCCTTAGTACTGTTATTTGCCTACTGAGGCCTCCTTCTGTTTCTCCTTCCCAGAGTCTTAGGATGGCACTGCTCAAAGGATGATGCTGGAAGAGCCCAATTATCATGTGGGCCACCTTTTTAGCAGCGACATCACAGCCCCAGTCTTTCAGCAGTGTTACTTCTGCCAATGTGTCTCTTGAGAGTAGCCGATGGTGAAGCTGGGAGAGCCTATTATCACAGAGTTCGGCTAGAGAGCTTCCAGGGGCCGTATGCAGTCCACGGGCTGAAAATCTTGCCTTAGTCAATGAGGTTAGCAGTGTGTAGCCGCCAACAGGGATCATTTCAACCAGTTAGTCTAATTCATTAGCTCATTAATTAATTAGCTGGGCAAAGCAACTACTTTCTGTGTACACCCTATGAAGTGCACATGTGTGAATGACAGTACACGCGTGAATTAGAGCACAATACATTTGACACTATAGTGTACATTTTCTTGAGAAGCCCTGTATTATGCCAGACCTGTGTTTTCATTTTGTTAAGATGCTTGGGAAACCAGGCTTGGCAGAGAAGAAGGGCATCATATCAGACATGAATGGGAGATCATAAATGAAGGGGGGGTCTGCAGAAAGATGAGAGAATTAAACAAGACAGACGGTCCCATTAAGAATAGCTGGCATCAACCGGAGCTGTCCAGCACTGCAGCCTCCTGAACAGGAGCTCTTAAGTAAGCCTTGGAAACAAGGGCAAAAGCAAGCACTGGCTAAACCACTTCAAGGAAAGCCCAAGTGTTTCCATAAGTGTCACTGCAAAGGGTGGGCATCCCATTATCTAGATAGGCCAGCGAGTGAATCCAGGGGGCGGGGTTAGCTGTGACGTAAATATACCCACAACAATGCTGATTCCAATGATTTCCAATGGGTTTTCGCATGATGTTTCGGGCTGAATCGTTTACTCCTGAAGCAAAAACTTACCAAAATAACAACGTGTGATCGTGGAGAAACATCAGTGGTAACCTAATTATGAGTTAATATGCAATTCCAAGGTTTAATTCCGCATCATTATATTACTGAACATACCAGCGGCTGTGAAGGGGACTGAGGGAAGGAAGGGGGCGTGGCCCAATCACAAGGCGCTCGCTGATTGGACGCTGGGAGGAGGGAGGAGGGATGGGAAAGGGGAAAAAAGGGGCGGGGTTATACCCGGAAGCTTCAAGTTTGTGACGTCATGCCCTCTCTAGTGATAATTACTCTATGTGTCACTGCCTTTACCTCAGAAATCTGTCATATGTGAAATTGTGTCAACTCACTCTCGTGCGCACACACATGCTGACAACAGGACCTTCTCTGTATTCCCTTCTCCTCTCTTGACCGCCTTTCAACTATTGCACAATTTTTATTATGGTGACTTCCTGCCCTGATTTTTTTCCTGCACTAAATTCTCCACAGATGCTTGGCTCTGCTGCTCAAGCATACTATCCAGGGCACAGGAGTAAAAAAAAAATCTTTTTTCTTAGCAGTCTAAACTGCTTAGGAAAGCTTCCCTACACCCTTGGTCAATGGATCCTTCTGTTACCCATGGTTTTGTGCTTCTTCAGTGCAAATTTCCTAAAGACAAAGCACACGTAGGCACAGCTACCTTCTACAAGGCAACCAATGTCAGGGTACCAAAATGTCTCCTGGCCCCTGATTATTAAGTGCTTCCACGGCCAAGTCAGTCCCCTGCATAAAGAACAAAGTGGTGCACCTTTCAAAGTGGTGGCTCTCTTATACATAGTGAGGGGGACAGCAGTTGTCTCTGTTCATCCCAGCACACACCACCTCTCTCAGTGGCTATTGTTTTTCCTCTTGTATCTTTTCTCAGATCACAAATCCCTCGGGGATAGAGAACCATCCTTACATTTCATGTGCTACATATACTGCTTTGAGAGCTACTCCAGGGAAAAACCAGTCCAGGGGTAATTCTCAACAGACCCTGCTCCATTTCCCAGCTCCAAGTTTGGAGTTGGAAAGGCTGGCAGGGATTCATTGCTTCACGGACCTCTTGGACCCTTGGCATGCAGTGGCCAAAACCGCCCCAGCCTTTTTCATGGAGCAATGTCCACACCCCTGAACAGCTCCTCAAGCTGGAGCTCATCCACTGGCCAGGGGCAGCGGTACTTGTCGTAGCAAGGAAAGCAGTGGAATACGGGCCCCACTTCGAAGCAGTGTGAAAAAGAGAGACATCTTTTCAGAAACATTTCAAACTAATAGGAGAGTTACGGAAAGAGTAGCAATTTTTCCACATGCATCCAGCCCTTGCATTTCATAAAAACATTTCACATTCTGTTCTGCACTGTGCATAGACCAGGCCTAAGAGGAGACAGACTAATATTTTTACATCTAGTGAATCTTGCAGCTGTGGAGGAATTATACTAAGCAATCCAGGATGTTCCCTACAACTCCAAGATGAAGAGCCTCCTCAGCGCCCTTGCCATCTGCAGAATGATAATACTACTACAGGAAAGCCTCAATATAAACCCATTAATTGGAGCTAAGGGCTGCCCATTAATAGCAGAAGTCCATTAAATCCAAACATCCCTCTGTCAGTGCATGCACAAAACATACAGGACTAGTGTTTAAGACCCAAACAATGTCTGTTATTTCCCAAGCCTGTTAAAGGGTGCAATGAACTGAAATTACAGTGTTGTTGTAAGGCTCATGCGATAACACTCAGAAAGTGCTCTGAAAGAAAGCCTATGCGCATGCTAAGTGGCATTATTATTGTGACTCAGAGTTGTCACCACAAGCCCTCCTCAAAGCTGCGTGATAATATAAGGAATCTGACCGATAAAAACCAGACCATTTAAGAATGGAAGGGATACTGGAGGGAGGAAACTAATTGGAATGGATGTGCAGCATATGAAACCCAACAACAGGCAAGAAGCAGGAGACAGACCAGAAAAATCAGATGGAAAGCAGTGAAGAACAGAATACAGCTGAAGAGAACAGAGAATGCCAAAAAGTGGCAGTGGAAGGAAGAGAGATGGTTTGCATCAACATAGCAGCATGGCCACAACATCTGAAGGGGGGAACATCACACTGCCTCTGGGGAAAGGCACCTTCAATTTCCAGATGCAGAACATACCAACCCTGCCAAGAGAGACTTCTCTATGGTTCTCAGATTTGTTTCCCCCTACAGCTTCACCACAAAGCTTCTGGAACATACCAAATCACAGTATGAGAGTTGTGATGGTAGTGGCAGGGTTTATTATTATTGAGGAGCAAACCACTCTCTCTCTCTCTCTCTCTCTCTCTCTGAAGACAACCTCTTCCCATTGGCAAGATTAGGTTGGAATCTTTGGTTTAAGAAGCTGTGTGTTTCTGATTTTTTTGCAGTTGAAGAAAAAAAATACATGCATTGCCAGAACCTGAGCACTTACAACAGAATCAAAGGCTGAAAGCAGAGAGAGCATTTGCAGTGGTATCGTCTCTAAAGCAATATAAACGCTACACTACTATATATAAAACGAAGCGTTTTTATCTCTCATTTTAGAGGAAGGGAAGTGATCCGCAATGACAAGCAACTCTCCAAGGCTCATACAGCAGCATGTCCACAGCCGAGCATGGCTTTAAATTAGATTCTTTAGCGTTTAAAATCAGATACTGAAGCAGCTATAAAACGGAGCACCAAAAACAAAATGGCTTAAAAGGAACATTAACAGGAAAGGACATTGAACACTACTTTAAAGTCAATAGCTAAGGATGCCTTCCAGATCAAAAGCTGTCTACGACTGGGTCAGGGAAGCAGCACACTCCCACCCCACAGACTAGCCGTGTCTGGCTGGTGGTTCTCCTTGGTCCACTTCTGCAACTTGTTTGGAACGCAGACAGAAAAAGGAGGTTCACCAAACACCAGGCACGCTTTCTACATATGGCTGCATATATATTCACCTTCATGCCAAGAACCAGAGGCTAAGCACAAGCTTCTAAGGGACATTTTAACATCAACCAGTTTCAACATCCCCCCCATCCCTGACCACCGTCATTTTTATTTGTTTGTTATTTACAGTGGCCCTCAGAGTCTGGAGGGATTCATTCCTGGAACCTCCACAGACACCAAATTACATGGATGATGAAATCTACAGGGGTAAAAAGGTAAAGGTTTCCCCATGACCGAATGGTCTAGTTGTGACCGACTCTAGGGGGCGGTGTTCATCTTCGTTTCTAAGCCTGTAGAGCCAGTGTTTTGTCCAAGGACAAGCTTCTGTGTGGTCATGTGGCCAGCATGACTATATCCCGTAGTTCACGGAACGCTATTACCTTCCCATCGAAGTGGTACCTGTTTATCTACTTGCATTTTTACGTGCTTTTTTGAGCAACCCAACTGCTAGGTTGGCAGGAGCTGGGACAAGCGATGGAGCTCACTCTGTCACGTGGTCTCGAACTCCCAACCTTCCAGTCAGAAAGTCCAGCAGCAGCGGTTTAACCCGCAGCAGCACCACATCCTTCTACAGGGGGTGCAGCACTGCAATTACTCACTTGGTGGACCACACCTGGCTCTCCAGAGGCCATTTGTGACATCCCAGCCTCCTCAGAAGTCTCCCAGACACAAGTGGAAGGCACTTGCAGTTTGCATCAGCAAACCAGAAGTGCCTTCAGGTCACATGCAGGTCTCCCCGCACCTCAAAACACCTCCCAAATGGAAGC
Source organism: Lerista edwardsae (assembly GCA_029204185.1). NCBI lineage: Eukaryota > Metazoa > Chordata > Lepidosauria > Squamata > Scincidae > Lerista > Lerista edwardsae. Next base: position 852,542 of record JAJKFI010000144.1, read on the forward strand.
CACTGGATTCCAGCAACTGGAATCCAGCTATGGACTCAGTATCCATGGATATTCAAATCCACAGCGCTGGACATTCAAATCTACAGTGCGCAGTACAGGGGAGCCCACTGTAGATTATTGGCTTTTGGGAGCTTGCCTTGGTTGAACAAGAAGGTATAAATATAACCAAGAAAATGTTATTCAAATTATACCCCATTGTTCAGGGCCCCCCGCCCAAAAAAAAACGGGAAAGAACTTGTTCACTCCAGTCCCTAAATGATATCTGAAGAGAGCTGTTTTCAGAAAACTTGTAACAAACCACCTTCCTAGGAAAGGAAAGCTAAAAGGAAAGCTGAGTCATTAGTACTTCTGTCACCTACATATTACTTCTTGGAAAAGGCTACATATAGTGATATAATATGGGTGTGCGGAGTCTTCATGTGTGGTTTTTTGCATTGTTAGAGACCTGCTTGATCAAAGGCCTGTATAATCAAGCATTCAATCAGTTGTCTCCAGGAAACCCACAAGGTCCTCTGCAACCAGCATTCCAAGGCAAATTCATTTTATTTGAATTGTCTCTGAACCTGGATGAGACATGGAGCCTATCACATCTAGTAGACCAGTGCTCTCAATCTGTGGGACTGTGGCCCACTAGTGGGTCACGATCCAATTTTGGGTGCTTCATTAAACAGACAGGGTGGATTAGGCAATGTGCATGGCTGTGAGAGTTGGACCATAAGGAAGGCAGAGCGCCGAAGAATAGATGCTTTTGAACTATGGTGTTGGAGAAGACTCTTGAGAGTCCCCTGGACTGCAAGGAGATCCAATCGGGCAATCCTCCAGGAAGTCAAGCCTGATTGCTCCCTGGAAGGACAAACACTGAAGCTGAAGCTCAAATACTTTGGCCACCTCAGGAGAAGAGATGACACTTTAGAAAAGACCCTCATGCTGGGAAAGATCAAAGGCAAAAGGAGAAGGGGGAGGCAGAGGAGGAGATGGTTAGAGAGTGTCACCGAAGCGATGAACATGAAATTGGGTGAACTCCGGAAGCTAGTGGAGGACAGGGAGGCCTGGCGTGCTGTGGTCTGTGGGGTTGCGAAGAGTCGGACGTGACTTAGCGACTGAACAACATCAAGAGTTAAAATAACTTGCTACTTGGGGGGAACACAGCTGCCCAATCACCTTTTAAGCCACAAAAATTTGAGCAGCTGGTAGAGTGAAACTTTTTTAAGGTGGATCCCAATGCTAAAAAGTTTGAGACCGACTACACTAGTCAATAATAGACTTTGACCTCCATGAATTTGTCTAATCTTGTTTTCAGGTGAAAATCATGCATGTGTCTCCTTGCTGAACCGGACCAGTTTCCCTTCTGTACCCAGTGCGCTAGCTCTATTAACACAAAAGCCCTAATTTACTACAGACGAAGCTGGACTAGAAGACCTTGTGGATACCTTCCAAAACTATGATTCCAACATTTGAGATTTGCAACCGTAAGTTGTACAGACAAATCTACAGCAAGTATCGTTTTCCTATCTCACTTTTCTCCCCCTAAGGAGACCCAAGGCTGTTATACAAAGTTATACAAACAAATCCAAGTCACATGAGTGTCCAAGCATGCAGAGAACCAGCATGCAGAGAAGCAACCAGCTTATGAGGCCAATTGCTAAATTGTATAAAACCCTTTCCTGCCAGAGGACTCAAAGCACTACCAAACAGCCTAAAAATGAGAGTCTCTCACACACGCCTTCTCCTGTTTTAATGATCTGTTATTGATTTTATGTAAGCCACTCTGAGAACCTTTTCGGCTAAAGAGCAAAGCAGAAAAGCTATAAAGATTCCAACGTCATAAACATACCTAGCATAAAAAATTCAAAGAGCAAACAAAAACTTCTTATTAGTATGCAGTGCTGACAAATAGGGGCTGTTGCAACCCCACACAACGTTTTCCTTATTCAGACGAGAACTACAAAAGAAGGGCTATATGTTCCTCTTGCCTCCTCTTCAGGGCACCAAGTTCTCAGTGCAGAGTGAAAATATATTGCTCTGTAGCTCTCCTAAGCTATGAAGTAGGGACGTGGTGGTGCAGCAGGTTAATCCGCTGTTGTTGGGCTTTCCAACTGGAAGGTTGGGAGTTCAAGACTGTGCGACTGAGGGAGCTCCTGTTGCTTGTCCCAGCTCCTGCCAACCTAGCAATTCGAAAGCACCTAAATGCAAGTAGATAAATAGGGACCACTTCGGTGGGAACGGCATTCCGTGCGCCTTGGTGTATAGTCCTGCCGGCCACATGACCACGGAAGCTTGTCCTCAGACTAAACGCCGGCTCTACAGGCTTTGAAATGGAGATGAGCACCGCCCCCTACAGTCGGTCGTGACTAGACCTCTCGGTCATGGGGAAACCTTTACCTTTAGCTTTAGGAAGAGAGGCCCATGATAGCAGCTCCAACTAAAGCAGACCACCATAATACAGGCTAATATCAGCACTCCTGAGTCACAACAAACCCCGTGATGAAACGTTAGCCCTGAAATTAAATCTGGCTCTCCATTTGGGAGCAACCAGTCAGTTGGCACTGCACAGATTCCAGAGCCAGAGGAAAGAGGACCAGAGTTGCAGCTGCCTGCGGAATACAATACAGTGGCAAATAATGGCTTTGTGATTACAATTTCGAAAGGATTCAACGTGCTCAAAAGAAACTGATTCGATTGTGCCACAAACTTCCCCACTAGTTGGCAATCAAGCTGTTCTGCCTGCCGCAATCAGAGGTGAAGTGTATAGCAGAGCACAGGGCTTGGAGGAGCAATGCAGCCACTACAGAAACGGGGAGTTAACAGTAAAAAAAGTGTGTCTTCCCAGACAAAGCCTGCATAGTGGGAAAATCAAATCTCGGCAATCTGGAAACGTACAAAGAACTGGAGATGCAATGGAGGAAACATGGGAGGAGGGCAGGTAACGAAGAGAGACATACACTGTCTGAAAAAACCCACTGGCACCTCGAGTGTTGCAATATGAACAAGCAAGGGGGTCAAGTGAGAACAGGGCAAGAGACATGAAAAACAAGAGATTAATGCACTGATGCAAAATAAAATCTTCTCTTATACAAGACCACCCTCCCTCCCCACCCAAAAAAAAACAAGCAGCAACGAATGAAGTCAAGAGGCAGAGGACTTTGCACAATTAATGGAACGACTGCTGAGCGAGAACCGCAGAATTCCCTTCCAGCACATTTTATGCAGGCACACTCTGTAAGTCGCGAAAGCCATTCCAAAGCCTTTGGTGCTGGCTGCTGGAGAGCACCCACCACAGCTTCAGGCAGCAGCACTCTGGGGGCTGGGGTTGCTACTTCCAAAAAGAAAACTTGGCTTGCCTACAGGGACAAGCCAAAAACTGCACACATTGCAGACTTCGTCCCCATCAGGGCTGGCCAACCTTCATGGAAAAGCTGCTATGTGCAGAACTGGGTGAGTAGCAAAGGAAAGCCTTTTGCCACCGACCATCCTGCATCCTCTGCCCACAATTTGTTTCCCAAAGCTGCACCTGACTGCTGCCCCAGTCATTTCCACTGCTGTCGGGGCTCAGTAAGGAAGAATCAACCACATCACTTCAAACCGCAAATGGGAGCTCCCCATTGTGGGTTTCCTCCCATGAGATACACACACAGTCTCAAAAAAATCCACTGGCACCACTTCTTGGGTCAGAAGGAATCTAACCCCACCCACACAATACTGAGCTATTGGGAATAGTCAGAGGAATAGTGCAAACTCCCGTATGCCGTTTGAAGCGGAACAATCAATTTGACCACCTCAGAGGTTGGTCAGCTCAGTCTGCTGCATATGGAGACCAAACAATCTTGGAAGAGCTAAGTTAGCAGAGGACACCAGGGAATAAAGGAGCCTTTCCTGGAATAAGGACGTTTGAGAACTGCTGCTCTAACCCATCCCAGGGCATTTTGCATGACTGATCCCCCAAACACATAAATAAAATGACAAAGGAATTTGGTGAAGAGAGATGAACACTTTGGCTGCTAGGAGGGGGAAAAAAGGACTGATGTTACCAGAAAAAAATAGTCTGCATAGTGAATTTCCCAACTGCACAAGGTATTTGTCTCTCTTGTGTATGTTTGACAGCAATTGCTACGCAAATACAATACAATTCTGTGCTCTGAGGAATTCTGAATAGACTGTGGGTGATTCATGCCAATCTGCCCTTTCACAACAAACATGGAGGCTTTTTGTGACTGTCCTACCACAACACAACAATATTTCATGTGGCTTAGTTGCTCCACACTGTGGTATATGTTTTCCAAACCAGAACCACAAATTAGTCCTACTGGTCACTGCTGCTATGTATGCCCTACTATTTACTACAGACATATGCATGCCCTCATCTTTTTGTCCTCCAAAGTGACTGCATTTTATTCCTTTGCAAAGCACTGTGGGAGAATCTTTCAGCATGGCCAGACATCACATGAACAATAAAGTATTTTTGTGCATAAATATAGACAAGTGAGATAGAAGTGGTCAGGACAGTGGCTGTTCTTCCTAGGCAAAGCTTCCCTGGGCAGGAAAATAAAGAACAACTGAACAGAGTGATTAAAAAGTGAGAATCTGAACATCAAAACACAACACTTTGAACTGAGAGGGTCATATAGACTGAGATGACCTGCTATGGCAGTGGTTCAAGTATAACGATTGCTGAAGATGCAGTGATGATTGAGGTTTCTGGGACAATGCTGACTCTTCACCGTGACATTGAACCATGTGCTTCAGTTGCATCATTGCTGAGACACTCAGATTCACATTTCTCACTCAGCCATGAAGCTTACAGATGTGACCCTGGAAAAGGTATTTGTTCTTTCTCAATTGTCCAATTGCAAATTTACCGTAAGATTAAGTCTAAGTAAGTTTAAGTAAGAGTAAGCTGTGGCCTTAAAAGTAGAGCTTAATCTAACCTGAGGAGGAGATTGTGAAGGTCCAGCAGCCAGGGCACAGGAGCCAGTGGGGGAAGCACATGTAACTAAATAGGCAAACCAAAAAACATAGTAAAAGCAGAAAGGCAGAAACTGACAGGGAGTTGATTCTGAAGAGAATCACAGCTCAAGCCTACATAGGTCTACTCTGAGTAGGACTAGAGTCTGTGTGAGAGTAGGAACCCAAATAAAACAATGATTTTTTTTTACCATTTTCATTTATATTTTATTTTTATTGCTTATTTTATTGACCTATTTCTATGCACTGGATTATTATAATTGTTTTCTTCCAATTATTGTGAGCTGCCTTGGGCATCTGCCCTGGCAGAGGAAAGGAGGGGTAAAAGTCTTTTTAAATAAATAAATAAATAAATAAATAAAATAAAATAAAATAAAATAAAATAAATAAATAAATAATGAAAAAGCCTCTTGTGAAACACAGCATAAGGGTCTGTCTTGGTTTTGGCTTCAGTGTAAGGGGATAGATGAATGCCGGATTTCATAAGCTGTTCCCTTAGCACGGCAGATATCTTCAATGGAAGACGATTTTGGATCAAAAAGGCTCCAATTCACTCTCAAGTTCTCCTCCCACCCCCCGCTTTTGGTACACTATACCGGGGTGAATTTGCTTTGTTCCAGTCATTCGGAAGACAGACACAGAAAGAGGCCACATCCTCCATTTAAATGCACAGATCCATAAGTACCATCTGGTCCAAGAACAGGACCAGCTCTCGGTTTGGCAGAATGTGTGTTGCTTAAAGCAAAGAGAAATTGTGCACTTCAGGGGAAGAGAAAGAGAGTCATCAGAATTTCCCTGCAGGATACAAACGGCTGAAATGGCTTCTAGGCCTGGGTAGCAGCTAACAGCAGTGACAGATTTCGTCTGAGTGCAGCAGCAGGAGCTTGCGGCTGGCCGGCTCTGCTCTCATCAGCTGGCATCAGCGCAGTCAATTAGAAACACGGAGGTTGTCAGGAGCACGCCAAAAATCCTGTTCCTACTCCAGGAAAGTTCCATTTAGAGAATCCAGCAGAAGTCAACCAGGCTTCACAATGCAATCACCCTACAGGCTGCCGATTTCATACGCAGCCAAGCTCAGGGAAAAATGCCCTTGAATGCAAAGTTACTCGACATATGGAGAAGCTGGTGTGCAACCAAGTGGGCCCCCCACACACACACACACACTCATTATTCTGCCTTGTTGCTAGTCTCCAAATTCAGCCACTCCATCCACACATATCATTGTTGTTATTTCTTCTGTCCCTCTTCACCCCTGCGCAGTCTTTCTAGTGGCTGTTGCTGGCGGTCTGCCTTTTTTTAGATTGTGAGCCCTTTTGGGACAGGGAGCCATTTAACTTTAACTTATTATTACTATTTGCCTGTAAACCGCTTTGTGAACTTCGTGTTGAAAAGCAGTATATAAGTACCTGTTGATTGATTGATTGATTGATTGATTGATTTTAAATTGCCCCTCTTCCACTAGGGAAAACAAGTTACCTTACAATTGGAATAAAACAGTAGTGACCAAGTCCCACCTGATTCAAGCAATTAGGAAACAGCACTGTAAACAAACACAACCAGAGCACAGGTGCTCCATCAAAAATAAGTCAGAGGTGGCAAAAAAACCCAAAAAACTGGGTCTTCAGCAAGCACCCAGACATCAGAGGCAGGCAGCCATGTTTCATGGAGGGCAGCATCCCAAGTGGCAAGAGCTATCAGCAAGAATGTGCTCTCCCACGTCCCCACTAACCATTGCCAAAAACACACGCTCATTATAGTGCCGAATGACAAGTCCAGGGGGTGGCCCTGCCCATGCAGTTAGATAGGAACGAAGTGAGACCAGAGGGGGCGGGCTTAGCGGCCATGTTTTTATACTCAAAATGCTGATTCCAAGCATTTCAGATTGCTTTGTGCGTAGTGTTTAGGACTGAACCGTTTACTCCTGAAGTAAAAACTTACCAAAATAACAACGTGTGATCGTGGAGAAACATCATTGGTAACCTAATTATGAGTTAATATGCAATTCCAAGGTTTAATTCCGCATAATTAGTCAGCCATATTGTTAGACCCATGGAGTTGCGTCGGCCATATTGTTAGACCAGACCATGGACCAGAACCATTGCGTCGGCCATATTGTTTGACCAGACCGGAAGTTTCAAGAACATGACGTCATTTCGTCTCCATGTTTATTATAACTCCATGGACAAGTCAGGATAAAATGCAGCCGAGTTTTAACATGTCTAGCCTTTAATCAACTACAGGTGTTAGGGTCCTCCTGCAGCTCTCTCAATAACACTTGGGTGCTTTGAGGATGATGAAACCACCCCTTTCCTGGACACATTTTTCATGTTCATGCATTCCAGCAGACCCCAGAAACTGCTGCATGCCTCAAGGGGTTTGCTCAATCGATACTCCCTTCCATCAGTGACAAAATCAAACCCACCTGAGATATCTCCATAAGTGTCATGCTGAGAAACGTTCTTTTCCGATCGCCACCCATGCAATTTTTGTAAGAAAGATTTGTGCTTCAAAGGGAATGTCTCCACTGGCCAGTTCTACACCTACACTCTACCAATTATGTTAGCAATTAAGTCTTTGGAAATAAAACACCAAAGACTTAATTGGTAAAGTCCTGACCTTTACAAAAGATATTTATGTTCCTCTTTGAATAGAATCTTACATTGTTTTTGCTTCATAACACCCTCCTAGGCCGATAGGAATTCAGTCTCATTTTAGGGGCTTAAGTTCAAAGTTACTCCTAAACCTAGACAGGAAGGCTCTTGAATACATGCCTAGAATGAAAACTCTGATGTTTGTTGAAATTAGTGCAAAAGGGAAGTGCAGCATTTATTCATTCACTGGATTTTTATCCTGCTTTTCTCCCCAAGAGGAGCCCGCTGCAGCTTACAGAAAACCACAGAAAAATAAAAAAAATCATAAGATCACCATTAAAACAACTAAAATGTATGAAAAAAATTCCTAACATTAAAACAACCTTAAAACAATGACAATAAAACCCAAACCCAACCCAAACACAAACCCAACAACAGAACCTTATAAGAGAGGGCAAATCGGTAAAATCCAGATATCATAAATTACAGGACATGCCTGTAATTATATTTAAGAATTTAAATGCTCCTTAAATCCTGCAGTTCTCAAACATCTCTCTTGCAGCTGTCAAACAACCAAATTTTAATGAATGTGACTCTGTTGTTAAGCAAGTTTGGCCACCTCTGATCTAATGCAAGGTAGTCCATACATCCTTGAAATGTAACAGAAAGAACAAGTTCACTCATTCTTGCACTTTCCCCACAGTAAGAGGGCAAAACATGACCCATTTGTCAACCAGAAGTTTTCAAATCCCTTCGCCCACAAACATATGCAGCTGCCTATAAAATCAGACCATTGATCTACACAGCCCACTACAGACTGTTCCCACTGACAGCAGCTCTCCTGGTTTCAGCAGAAGGTCTAGCCCAGGAATGCTGACCAGTATCATTTTATACATATTCATGCTGAATCTGCTACAGTTTGTCTGCATCCTTCTTAAAATGCAGGGCTCAGAACTGGACGCGGTATTCCAGGCAAGGTCCAATTAGTTCCACTTCACTCTGCAGTATTACTTCTGGTGGATCTAATACATGCTGCTGAAAATTGCATTTGATTTTTTTTTTGGGGGGGGGGGGGAGGGAATAGCTGATCACTACCTCTCTCCCGCTTTAATGCTAGTTCATATGGGATACTAAAACTCCACACTAAGAAAACATGAAACCTTTACTGGCAATCCCAACTGTAAATTGCATGCATCCCATCAGCCAAAACAGACCCACACAGCAGTGTAAAAGACAACCAGCACCCACTTTTCCCCAAAGCCACAAATTCAAGATTTTAAAACACACATCCCAGGCAGAAAACAGTCACTGCCGATTCCAGCCACACAACTGGCACAATCTCAAATTAAGGGTCAGGCAAGCAAAGTGTTTTGATAAATATAATCTGATTAGGTTAAGTGGATAGAAAAAACCATAAGAGAAACACATATTCAGGCCACTGACCTGTTAGTTATTTGGAAAGCAGCAGTCAATAAAAGGAAAAGGTGACCTGGCAATTATAATGCGAGTGGATTTTTCAGGCAGCTTATGGATGCAGGGCTATCTAAAAGATTAAAGAAAAGATTGCCTAGGAAGCCAGTCAGGGGCCTAGAACATTACTGATGGGAGGGCCTTCCCCCGGGGTCCCTCAAAAGTTGGAGCCCAGCAATTGGTACCCTGGTGGTTACCACGACCTCCCAGTAGGTGAACCTCTGACACCCGTGTCAAAGGTGACACGCCACAACATTTTGGGTGACATGCCAGCATTCACCAACACCCAACAACTGAGAATTTCTTTATAATGATTTGATTTTTTTTTTGAAATGATTTTGAAATGACTTGGTTTTTTTCATATAATGAATAGCATGATTGGACTGTATTTTTTAAATAAATCAATATGAAAATAATTCTTTCTCTTTTGTTAGGGGTGGGGAGTGACACACCAACAGAGTAAGTTAAGCATTTTTGATGCGGCAAACCCAAAAGGTTCACCATCACTCTACTAGTAAATTCTGAACACTGGTCTGAATCTGGTCTCTTGCCATTGTGATCACTAAGAGCAAGCCATAAGCATATGCTCCTTTAAAATTGTCTTCCACAAATTTACAAAAGCCTTCTAAACGGATAGCTGCACCGCCACCACATCTTGAGGCTGTGAATAACTGTGTAAAGAGAAGGAGGGCCAGACGTGCGGACTGGAGGTTGAGCTGCCCCTTTGCCTGGAAAAGGTAAGCTGGACCACTCTGGTCTTCCTTGGATGAGTGAGCAGAAGCCACTGCCTAGAGACAAAGGAATATGGAGGAGTCAGCTGGCAAGAAATGGACAACATCCTGAGAAACACACCTAAGGGGTGTGTTGCAGCTGCCTGTGGAAGCCTGAAAAGTGCAAGAGCCATGAAACCAGGATGACAATCAAACCATGAAGCATCAGAAGAAATGGAGGGTTCTACAAGTTTCTCTCACAAAATAAAATTTGTTTAGAAAAAACCTATTTGAACAATGGTAAACCTTACCAAACCTTATGTTTGTTCTCTTACCTCAGAGCTGCATTTACCCCAGTGCTGGAAAAGGTGGTTTGAATGCACCTTCAGGTCTACAAGTAAGGTAGTGTATAACTACTGTGATAAATAAGAAACCTCCCTTGTTTTATCCTAATCTACTGCTAATCAGTGTCTATCAATTGAAGACATGCTTATATTTTTGTCTCTGTGTGTCTGTATGCACACGCACACGGTTCACCCTACAAGTGTCTCTTCTAACTAATCGTGGGCAATTTGCTCAAGAAGAGAGATGTCCAATCTCTTTTTGCAACACTTGCTAGGCTTGCTTATCAGAAGCTATAAAAATTTCTTACATTACAAAATCAACATTAGTTTCCATGCCAAATGTTTTTTAAAAAGGAAAAAAATTGCATTCTGCACTTTGAGGCTCAAAACCCATAATTTCTAGCATCCCTGTTGGAAGACCATCCTGATGGATTTACAGGGCAAAAGCCAGATAGCACAGCTCAATATGGATAAGCATAATATGCTGCCTCCTGGCTAATTTAAACATTTCACACTAGGCTCAGTGCTAACAAGATCTTCCAAATTATTCTGGGCAGGAGCCAATACTGAGGACCAAACCGGTTCAATTACCCAAGTGCCAGAGTTTCATCACTTAAATGAAATTACAACAGGATATTTATTTTTAAAGTGACAACATTCTACACCAGTGGTTCCCAAACTGTGGGTCAGGACCCACCAGCTGGTTGCGAGCCAATTTCAGGTGGATCGCAAAGGACCTAGAGCTCTATTGAAAATATGGTAAGATGGGACACTGGAAAGAGGGAGGGCTGTGTGGTTATTTTGCTTATGTCAAGGTTGTAAATAGGCTTTTTTTCTTTCTGATTCACTTTGCTATTGGAAAATGGCTGAGAAATAACCCAACTTATTGCTGCATTCCCAGGAAAGCAGCAGGCTCTAGCATTCCAATGATGGCACTTCCAGCCACGACATCAGTTCTGGTTGGTCCTGGATTAGATTATCATTCTAAAAAGTGGGTCCTAGTGTTCAAATGCTTGAGAACCACTGTTTAGTACAGGTCCCTTCCCTGAAATGCTTGAGCTTTTGACCTGGTCTTCACATAAGACTGAATGAAATGGGAACAAGGTGGTAGAATGGAACTTACAAATTCAGGCTATAGGTGGGCAATGGGGAAATTGTCTTCTCAGTTGCTCCAGGGCAGCTCAGCCTTGAGCATCCAGAAAGCTCGTCCGGCTGGGCCACACATGGCTAAGACACTAGGTCGTGGACTTGCGATCCTAAGCACACCTGGCAAGTGTCTTTCAAGGGAAATTATTGTTAAGTATTTAAATACTGCCTTTCTCACTGAGTGAGACTCTCACTGTAAGACTCACTCACAATGAGCGAGTGACTTACAGACCCAAGGCAGTTCACATAGACAGACGATCACCACACCCTTCTTTTTTTAAACAAATGGAGCTTTTACAAGTAATGAACTTCTCATAGAGCTCTTCATTTCCAGATGTTTTCCTTCATGGTGTGGTCGTCATTCCTTTGCTGACACCTGCCAGGTCAGAGCTTCCAGCAGGAGCAGCGACCAATCAGCCAGGTGTTACTCATTCTTGGTAGCTGACCTCCACACTCCTCCACCTCTTCAACCTCCACCTCCTCCACCTTGCAGCTTATACCTTCAGCGGAGAAGAGGGGACTGTCATCCTCCCCCTTCCAAATGGCCCAAATATATTTGTCCTACGATGTCCTTGACTGCTTCCAGCCATAGAGGTAGAAACGTATTTCAGTGATTTCAACTTCTTTCATTCCACATCACTTTCCAATTATATTCTAAGTGCTCCAGCACACCCAGAAGGACCCAATTCCGGGCCCAGCGAGAAATTCCCAAAGAAGAGACCTGCTTCAGAGAGAAGGGGGCAACAGCCTCCCCCCACTCTCTGAGAAACTCACTGCTGCCATAAGGACCTCCAGTGAGCCTGCCTGGAAATGTCCCTTTTTCAGGAACTGTGCTGCTGGCAGCCACAACTGTGACCAGTGACCATTGCAAGCTCATTTCATGCCAGAAATCTCATGGTAGAGACAGAAGAGTACACATCCAAGCCATTGCCACAGGCAGGATACTGACATTAGCACGAGGGAGGCATCTGGCCAATCAGCAGAGACTGATGTAGCTCTGCCTTCCTCTGGCTCACTCCCACTAGTGAAGTGAGGCATCCACTCAGCTCCTGGAGGACACACTTATTCTGACATGCGGGAGGGCAGCTGCCAACTCACACTGAGGCTGCGCTGTCTGCCTAGTCCGCTCTTGCCACTGCTCCTGCGACGACTGCTCAGCTTCCATTCCGCTCCTGGGGGACACAACAGCGCTTCCTCCTTATTCCACTGGACTGAACCATTTCAGAACTGGGCCCCTATGTGGGGCACGGATGCCTCCCCCAACCAGCAGAATGCCAAGACCTTTGGAAGAATCTCCCAATCAAGAGGTGACCCCAGGTAGGCGTCTCTCCCGCCAGCTTCTCTTTCTGCAGTCCACCATGTCTGAGGGTCACTCACTTCCATAATTTTTGAGCTGACCAGAGGTGGGGACCTTCAGAAGTAGGGAGGGAGGCTCTCTCACGAACTCATGGCAGCTCTCCACTGCCCCCCCCCCCAATAACAACAAGGCTGGGAGGTGGAACCTTTGGCAGAGAGCAACCAACACAGTTCCTGCAGGGAAACCACAGGAACCACCTCCATCCCCAGCTGAATCCCTTCTTCAATGCTTCTTCCATGTTCCAAGAGGTACTTTGAACCACAGAGGTGCTTGGTGACACACATCAGATCCTGAAGAGGCAGCAACAGCAGCAAACATCCTTGGACCCAAACCTGGGGCAGACCAGTGATAACAAGGCAGAGAGAAGGGGGGAGCAACATTAGAAAACGCACTGCTCCTTTCAGAACTTCAAGGAGGATGCAAGCGTAGGTGGCAGCCCCCCTCCCCAATCCTTCTATGAGATCAGGGAATTGTTTGTCTTCCATTAGGATGGGAGAGTCCTCTAAAATTACCTTTATCCCAAACTTCACTTTACATAGGTCAGTAGGCCTCTCACCCCAATCCTGCGCACCCCCCCCCCAGAACCAGGACTGGCACCAGACTAGACGAGTCCTCCCTGCTTTACTTGCTTTACCTAATCAAGGCTAGTTGCCAACTACTGAGAGTTCAGTTGTCTTTTATTCAACAGCATGCAACAGCTTCATAAAGTCTCTGTAAACAAACAGGCTTTCTCAAAAGGCTTGCAACTGGCTGGGTTTATGGGAACAGAAGTTATATTTATACACCTGTTTTTAAATGGTCCGCACCTCAGTGGAGAATTCAAGCAGGTGCCGAAATGGTCATAATGTTGCTTCATTGCTAATCAAGGCACAAAGGCAACATCCCAGACACTAGCCTGGAATAGAAAGAGGGAGCAAATACTGTTTGGATGGCACAATTGAGATGGCTGCATCCAGTGCCAGGATTTCACTAAAAGCAGATGCTCAGAAAGATCAACAAATGCCCTTGTCTTAAAGCCAGATCACAAAATTGCCACTGGAGACCCCTGACCCAACCGCCAAGGATCCGCAAACATACATCACCCTGTCAGATCAACAACAGTTGCTCCTGTCACTGTCTGGTAACTGAATGGCACTGAGGGGCAGGATACCCAACCTAGACTGGACTAGAGAACGGAACGTACAGTTGATGCAGGCAACTGGCAACACAACTAGAGAAACTGACTCTTATCTAGAGAAACGCAGAATCCTGCTTCTTGCCTGACTGGATTACTGTCTCACATGCTATGCATTCTTGTTGCCAGAGATTAAATGATATAAGATACCACCAGTTTTCATAGGCAACCAACCTCATTGCTGTTGGCACAACTCCGTCTGCTTCTGGGGGGGGGGGCAGTCTAATGTCCGAAGGGGGCACAATGTGATGTCCTATGACCCAGACCTTTCTTACCTGTCCTCTCTGGGTTTCCTGTGGGAATGTGGCCTTGAACTTATTTCCTTCCCTTGTCCTCTGACCACCAAGCTGATAAGATGTGCATACCAAGTAAAGGGCTCTGATGCCCCCACCATCTTAAGCACACTTCCATGCACAGCAATGCAACTGTAGGGCATTGCCTTCCAAGTGTCAGTTGTTCCTCTGATCCTAATCAGATGCTGTAGATATGCACTGGATGGAACTGCGAGTAAGCCTTTCTTTTTGCATGTTTACCAAGCCTCTGCCTCATGTGTCTTTTGTTAATAGCAGTCAGGCTGGGTGAGGGAGGTTCCTGTGAGGTGATGTCCTAAGGGGGAATCCGCTACTTACCCTACTCTGCTTTCCCCCCATCACCAATAAGAAATTTCCAATAATTGCCTGTGCCATTTTTTTTTTGGACCCAAATGGTGCATACACACATGCAGACAGGTTGCACCGAAGACCAAATCTAACTATTCATTTTGCATCTCTGTATGGTTACAAACCACCAACTGAATAGCCTTTATGTGCTATCAGAGAGAGGAAGGGCAGGAGGGAGGGAGGGAGCAAAAAATAAGAGCAAGGGAAGCAACTGCTCATGGCTGCTTAAGCTCAGAGACATGAAAAAGAAAGGAAAGGAAAGCTAGTGAGAAATCCAAGCAAAGTAGGAAAGAGCATTACATACTAGGAATAAGTGACCTGCTCCCCCTACTGGTGGGGATGAACAAAGACACCCACACCCACCATTACTGCACAAATCTAGTGCTCGCTATAACTCTCTTCCAACAGTATGCAGATGTTAAAGGCAAGATCTCTCCCATGGATGAACATGAGCACAGCTGGCCCAGGACCCATCCAGTCCAGCTTCTTGTACCTCACATCTGGAACTCAGAGACAGGCTACCTCTTAAACCTGGAGGCTGCATATAGTCATCATGGCTTATCATCTGTGATTGCCTTTTCCAACATCTTCTGTCCAATTCCATTTTAATAATGTAGGAGACCTTCCCTTCAACATGAAACAAAAAGCGCCAGCACCAAACCAGGATTTTTCTCTGCATTTGGGGCCAAGAATTCAAGCAGGTGAACAACTCCTGCTTCCCACCCACAGGAGCAAAAGGAACAACAGTAATTTGCATGCTAAGTCAAGCTGTGTTCTGTCTGGAATCACACAGAAGAGGTGGCATGAGCTTCACTTGGAGCATGCTACTATCCACTCGGCCTGCAATGCCTCATCTCCTTCAGCCTATTCACACCGAGTCCTGGCTGACTTTGGACAAATATTTGATTGTGTTTTTATTGGCCATACAGCTCATGCACACAAATTCAATTTAAGCAAAGTTGGCTCAGTGCTTTTTATGGGCACTAAGAAAATACAGAATAAAATTGCGTGTATCGGGGTTTTTTTAGCAGTGGTGATTCAATTTGCACACAGGCAGGCACACCCCACCCACCCCCAAAACCAGCTCTCACACAGTATGAGACTGCCTTAGGTGTTCTACAAACACCTTCACTATATGGGAGCAAGGGCACACCAAAAGCATTACACACTGCAGTTTCCAAGCACATGTAACTGATGGAAAATATCTGCAACAGCCTGTGGACGGCGTACAAAAACAGCATATGGACTGCATACATAGTGAACTTCAACACCATGCAACAAACCCGCTACACAACCCCCCCCATTGTCTTTTCTTCCTTCCCCTCCATTGCCACAATCAAAAGCTCCCCTTCCAAAAAAAATACCCTGCAAATTCTGTGAAAAGTCAAATTTTGCTATAAAAATGCATTATGCAAACGAGAAAGCTTCATGCATATGTATTTAATCTGCATAATTTTTGATCAGATGACTTCACATAGGTTGTTTTTAGCACTAAGTTTGGAACTGGTTTCACTTGCTGCAGAAATCTACCGCAAGTACGCCCTACAGCTTGGATTTCCGTGAGGGGAAAAAAGAACAATGTGTCCTTGAGTAGCTTAAGTAGATTTAGTGCTTGAATCAGCTGCAGGGCTGGGGAGGGATGACAAATAAATTGCATGTTGTACAGCCCTGCGAGCTCTTGCTAGAGTTCTAAATTTTTAAGTTCCTAGTTCCCATAAGTTTTAAAATTCAGTGACAGAAATATGGGATCGAGAACAAAAAGATTTAAGAAAGCAGTCCAAATTAATGATGTTTTTCTTTTCTATGATCTCTAATGGCTGACAAATTATTAATGCATCTATAGATTCATTAGCACCTTGCTCCTCCATCTCCCTATCATAAAATACTGCCCTTTTGGATCAGACCAAAAAGTCCATCAAATCGAGCACTCCATCTCACAATGGTCCCACAAACATGAAACAACAGTCTTCCCCTGATCACTGACAGAATCCATGGATAAATCTTCCATGGATTTATCTAATACCAGCTCCTTTGGGGGGGAAAAGGTTAGTTTTATGTGGATGTTTTCTGGGTACCAGCATAAACAAACTACAGTAATGACAACATGTGCCAGGCCAAAGACATCAACATCAGCTAGAATGCAAGTTATACATTGCTAATACTTGCTTGAGAAACATGATTCCACCTGATCCATGAGTTGCAAAAAGCCAAGTGAAAAAGTAGCTCAAGAAACAGCAGGCCAGAGGAACTCGCTCCTTGATATCCGAAATTTTATCATCTCACTTGCAGCAGGCAAATTTGGGGGGAAGGGGACATGTTAAAAAATAGCAATCCCCATGTGGTACAATCCCATCTACTACCTCAAGATTCTACCACTTCAATCTCTGCCATCTTACAGTTTGCAGTCCAAACTCTTCCCCCTCTGAAAAGGCACCACGCCTCACATTTTCCCCATCATGCTCGCACACAAGCTCACTGCTCCCCTTGGCACTTTTGCCTCCCAAAGTGCCATGCTGCAACCTAAACTTATGCTTCTTGTATAGCTGTAAAGTAAATTGACAGGAACATGAAGACAGAGAGTGTCCTCATGGACAAGATAATCTCAGGCCTGAAACAGGGAGGTTTGCAGCAAGCCAACCAATACCAGGCATCTTCATCACGGAAATGGTGGGGTGTTGAGCTAAATATAGACTGGAGGACAGTAATGATTCACAATGGCTCTAAAAACACCTTCTCATCTAACAGCAGTCCACAGGATGAGTTGGGTCTTAGGACGTGCAAGAAGGGGATGTCAGTTATTGCAAGCGAAGAGAGGTAATGAACTCACCCAGGTACCCAATCAGTTGACTATGAGCATTTAAAACTGACTTCCACAGACTTTTGATCTGCTTAGCTCAGTACGATCTACACCAGGGGTGTCAAACATAAGGTTCACAGGCCTGTGGAAGCTCTCTACCTGGCCCATATAAGAATTGGGATCCTCCTATCTTTGATCAGTAGATCAGTAGATAGTAAATATGATCAGTATTTGCATATTTTCTCTTCTATCATTCGCCGCTAATGAGTTTCCACGTGAGAACAAAGTGCTTTTTTCCGGCAGTCATCTGCTTACTGACATCTCACGTCTGGCCCTCAGCTGGTGGAGTGAATGCTATTTCGCCCACTATATGAAAGGAGTTTGGCATCCCTGATCTACTGACTGGAAACAGCTCTTCAGGGTTTCACACAGGCCATACATGCCTGGTACTGAACCAAAGACTTTCAGTGTCCAAGGGTGACCTGACCTCTATCACTAAGCTATGGCTCCTATCTGGTAGCAACAGAGATGTGTACAGACAGAATTTTCATGGCTGGCAAAATCCGATGACTGCCACGGTGTGGTAGGCAGCCAAAGAGATCCTGAAGACCAAGGGTACGTGTGGGGCTTCATATCAGCACAGACAACTGGAAATAACAGGTAACAAGCAATTCAGAGGAGCCCGAATATCTTTGCACTTTTTGCACAAAGCAGGAATCCATCCCTGACTCCGCCTGCTCCGAGAGCACATAATACAGAAAGGACTCTCACTGCATTAGCACGCAATGTCCCAGGGGATGTGGCAAGCACGACAAAGATGGCCTGCTTACTAGGCTGAGCAAGGGGGCTGCCGCTCCACCAATAATTCATGCTTGTTCACCATAATCCACAGTTCCTCCTTCCGTTCCAAGCAGGGAAGCCCCATCAAATAACATTTTTACCCGCTGGGTTCCCCCCACCTCCCCTCGCTGTACCACAAATCTATTTGGAGAGAGAAGTAAAGAAAGCATCTCCCAGCTATGTGCTGGTTTTCAGCAGGAGGAAGCTGAGCTCAGAAATAATTGTCACCAGCTGTAATTGGCGAGATGTAGGAAGGGAGCTGGATACGTGGAGCCCTGTGCAATTTTGGGAGATTTGTTACGCTTAGCTCACCACTGTCAATTCCAGTGGCTCAGGCGCTTATGACCTGTTGCTCAGCTTATTGTGAAAATGGCTTTTATTTACTGCACTTCCATTAAAAGATGAAATCCATGCATAGGGCTCACAGGGCAGAAAATCACAGTTTACGCCTAAGCTTATCTTCCTTCAAGCGGCCTCAACTCATTTTCACCCTGGCTCACTCCCAGCCGCTATTAAAGGAGAGAGAGCCTGAACACACATCTAGGAGTGCTGTCTGTGGAGTGGCGGAGCCCCACCGTGATCACAAAACAACATGGAAGGAAGGGGGTGTGTGAATTGAAGGTGTCAAGCCACAATGCAATAATGGCCATGGCCATGCAGGTAGAACTCTGCCCTATATCATCTCCAGCTATTCTACAGGAACACAACACCTTAATCAGCACCTTAATCACACAACAGGTTTACACAACACCTTAATCAGCAATCCAGAGTTCAGTAGTGTCTAGACTGATTGGTAGACTTTTCCAACACACTCTGTACTGGAGACATCAGAGATTGATATTCCAGAGAACCTGGAATATCCTGCAAGCCCAGCAGGCTCTCTTCTCCTGACCTGCAGCCCTTATGTGCATTACACACACACAAATTTAAAAACAAAAGAACCATTGGATTTTGTCATTTGGATTTGCCCTTAGCAGTGCAAGAACTTATTTACCTTTTACATAAACATTTCAACAACCGTTCAGGTGATATGCTTTATGAGACCAATTTACTGTTAGAGGAGGAACATACTGAGTTTCAGAATTCTTTTATTCACAAATAAGAAGATCTGAATATGGCAAAGAGGCCTGTGAAACAGTCTGAGTTCATACTGATCCCCATTATATAAAGAGTCCTGCTGCAGCAGACACAGGGTCACATCTACCATGAATTGCATACCTTTTTACCATCACCTTAAGCCAGTGACTCTCACCACGTTCCATAGCAATGACTTCTGGAAGTTAAACGTGTCCTGTGTCAAGAATTGCACTCTTTGTGTCCTAAACCTAATGGCCATTTCACTCGGCAAATCCAGGCTCCAGTGTGATGAAAGACAGAAAAGTTTCTGTCTTCTTTCTCGATGCCATGCCTAATTTTTACAAACCCCAGCACATCTCCTCTCCCTGTTACTTTAAGTTTATCTAGCCTTGGCTCATGTGGTCCATAACACAGAGAGTTCAGGGGGGAGACGAGGCTCAAGCCCTTGTGCTGCCAATAGTGTTATTCTGGTCGAGATGGGAAGGGGGTGTGGACTGCCAGTACTGCCTGAAACTAAGCGGAGAATCCGAGGTCTATTTTTGGATCGGAGACAGAATGCCAGGCAGTGACAAGCTGCAGTATCTTTTATGGCAGAATGGAGTCTCTGTGGAGCCGATTAGCCAGTGCGGAAATCTGTGAGAGCCCAGCCAGCAAAGAAACAGAGAATGACCTTAAGGACCTGTCCAGGCTGGATCTGCGATTGCCTACTGAAGCTCAATGGCATGCAGCAAGAGGAGAGCACCACACTGTGAAGGCTACATCTGGGACTAAGGATTCGGGGAATCACAAAGTACTGCATATTTGTAAAACGCCATCAAAAAATGATGTTTAGCCTGCCCATGTAAGCTGCCCTGAGCATTTGCTTCAGCATGGAAAAGGCAGGGTATAATTTTCTTCAAATAATAAGATAGCATCTCTTAGCAAAGCAGGGATGATGGCATCAGCTGGGTTTATAGCTTGTTTGCAGCATACCTGCATTCTCGCAGCACAGGTCGATCTGTGCACGGCCAAGAAACACACCTGCATTTTTACCTCCTCAAACTCAGAATGACGATAACACATTTTTCTACAACTCTGCCATGGAAGTGCTACAGAACCGATAAATCACTGTTTGTTTTACCTCTCGGTTCCTAAGGGCACAAGGGAGAAAGCACTACAGCCTCATCTATTTAACCTACCTACCTTATCAAAGACATTAAGCCAAGAGCATTAAATGCCTGTGATCACCCAGCCAGTTTTGCTGAATCTCGCACAAAGACAATCCAAGAAAGGAATCATTATGGAAAAAGGGAAGTTTACTCTTTAGCCCAAAAGCTGCATCTACTTTAAATAGGAAGTTAGCCAAACTGTGCCTCCACCTAATGCAAACACTCATTTCCACACCTCTCCCAGAGACCTGCCTTCCTGCTCCTCTCACACAAACATCAAATATGAAGACTAGAAGTGAGCAAAGACCAAAGAACGCTGCCATGTGAACGTTCTCTCTGCCTGACAAAGAGATGCCACGGGCTGAATAACCTTATGTCAAAGGAAGGAGCCCTCAGAGCAAGCGGCAGGATCTGTGCCAGCCCTCCTGGGCAAGGCCACTTCATGCTCAACGCACTGCCTCCGAGGGCAGCTGGAGACAAGTCCTTGTCGCCTGAAAGGAGTTGCTAAGGTTACCTTGTGTTTGCCTAATTAGAGAAGATGTCACTCTCCGGCAATGATCACAATTAGGAAAGAGGAAAATCTTTGAGAAAGGCAGGCATTCTATGCTGATGTAAGGAAGGAGGGCAACACACACACACACACACACACACACACACACTCACTCACTCACTCCACTAATGGTGTTCCTTGTTGAAATGATTATAGTTTTACAAGAGCATCTTCTCCCAGCACAATAGAAACCAGAAGCTGCACAAAAGCAGCACAGGCATAAAGAAGGGATGCAGAGCCCCACAGCCAAAAGCAGCACATCCACTTAGACTTCGGGCCAGATTCTTGCAATGATGCTGCTTGGCATTTCAAATCACCCATCTAGTCCCATCTATTTCTGAGCCATAAAGCAGCCTGAATGCATGCATGTGTGCTGTATGTGCGGATCTCTCACAAACACAATGTCAAAGCAGACATTTTTATGAAGCATTCTTGACAAAAATATCCAAAATCCTTTCTGAGTAAGATACAGAATCTTCTGTAATTATCAGGCACCACCACACTTTTTTTCGAACAAGAGGAGGAAAAAGGGCTAAACATTGGCTGAGTAATCTACGGTTAGCATCACTCAGCCAAGTTTTGAACAGAAGATGAAAAATTCATCCTGCACCAATGAACAAAACTTCCTGGAGTCCTAAACCAAAAAAAGTACATACTCCCACGTATCTAAGAAACACAGAAGAGACTTCACAGCTTTCTAGCATAGCAAAGTGAAACTTTTGGAGGCCCATTTAAGCAAAGGGCTTCACACCTTGGGCTGAAAGGTCAGCTGATCAAGTCTGCTTCTGTTCAAATACTGTCAACTCTTGTCCTCCTAGATTCAAACATTAAATTGTTATATGAAAATATCATTAAAATATCAATATCATTAACTTCCAAGTTAACTACACACACACAAAACCTTCAAACCTTGGGACATTCCCAAAAGCTGAAAGCACAAGAATCACTTAACACTTATGACGGACGTATTTTGAAGTAGAAAACAAACTCCTACAACATTCTGTAAGTTATGGCCACACTGGAAGGAAGAACAGGCTCTGTGGGATACTGAAGCATATTAGGAACAAGCAGGGGGACAGAGTGAACTGTGCAGAATGTAATGGTCCTCCTTTTCACCAGCTCAGTTGCTCCCTAGCCTGAGATTCAAGAAAACTCAACAAGTTTTACTTTGAAAAACTATGCTGTAAAATAGAACCGCTTTTAAACTCAGAAATAGATCGGCCTTTTAATGTTCCCTACTTGTTAATTAGCTTGTATAAAATCAGAGATTGAGGCACATCATTCCACTTCAAACCACCATCTAGGGAACAATCAAAACACAGGGTGCAGAGACTGACATCCTCAGAAATATACCACTCTCGGTAGAAGCTTAACCCAAAGGATTATATATTGGATTTGAGCTTTGAATAGCAGGGTCTGCATTTTTACTTAGCCATGAGCTCATTGGGTGGCCTTGGGCATGTCACTCATCTGAAAAAAATGAGAATTGAACCGGGACGAGGCAAAAACACCAATGCATTTGAAAGCAGTTTCTGCATCTGAAATGCTCTATTACATACTGCCATTAATGGCAGGGCTCCATTCCTGAAAAGCTGAAACAAGTGTTGTCTGAAACAGACCTATCAGAGACTTCACTGAAGAAATCTGCCGCTGATTGATCAGAATGCATTGGTCCCACTGGCTACAACCATTGTCCGTCAATCCAGGATGAAAGGCACTGTACCAAAACTGTGCTCAAAGAAATGGCATTTTCAGAACTGGTACTGTAGAGCAGACCCCACCCTTACCACAGTAATCCATTCTGGAGACAACATGGTGAAAATATTGAAATGTGAACACATGAGCATTCAATACGCACGCATAAATCTTCCAGTTAAGCCAGAGAGCTAAGAGAAAAGAGGTGAGCAAGCTATGGGCGAGATGCAGGCCCAAGCAGAGAATGATGCCCAAAGGAAGCTTCTGCCCTGTAAGATTAAGCCTTACAGAGACAGAAGCACAAGCTTGAATTCTTTTTAGGAGCTCCATGGCAGTGTGGATCTATCTTTTCGGGACCATGGGCCAGATGGTTGACTGAATCGAGCCATAGGTTGCCCTCCCCTGCAATAAGGCATTGTTTGGGGTAGTTTGTTCCAAGACCTCAGAAGTTGAAGTTTCTTCCACAAAACTGAGGTATTTACGTCTAGCCTAACGTCTGTTCCGGGTAAGATGGTGGAAAGCCTCATCAAAGATAAAATCCTAAAACATGTAGAGGAACAAGTACTGCTAAATAAAAAGAAAGTCAGCATGGCTTCTGTAAGGGTTAGTCTTGCCTCACAAACCTTTTGGAATTCTCTGAAAAGGTCAACAGGCATGTGGATGTGGGTGAGCTAAAACTGAGGGGTGGGAGAGTTAAAACAGATAAAAGGAAGTATTTTTTTACCCAGCGGGTAGTTAATCCGTGGAACTCTTTGCCACAGGAGGTGGTGATGGCATCTGGTCTTGATGCCTTTAAGAGGGGATTGGACGGATTTCTGGAGGAAAGGGCCATCGTGGGCTATAGGCAATGATGGATTGTGCAACCTCCTTACAAAGGTGGAGGGCTACTGGTACCGGGTGCAAGGGAGTGGCAACAGGATGCAAGCATCTTGTTGTCTCATGCCTCCTTGGGGCACCTGGCGGGCCGCTGTGAGATACAGGAAGCTGGACTAGATGGGCCTTTGGTCTGATCCAGCAGGGCTCTTCTTATGTTCTTATTTCACTCTCTAAAATATGAGTATAAAGGTACTTTTAAGGGGACATGGTTAGCAGTGTACACAATACTGTAATTTTAAAATTACAAGGCTTTATCCTTTCTTCCATACACACAGCCACGATGTTAAAAACACTGTGATTGGCAGAGATGCTACCAAACGCTTCCACTCGCATCTCTGATTGGCTTATCTACCACCCACGAGGTTCTGCTGACAGCAATTGCGAGCCCACTGTAAAGTGAATAACATTGTATAATGAATCTTGATTAACTGTGGAGACTCTGTTGTATTGTGATTTGATCGTAAACTGATTGTAAAGTGGGGGTTCACTGTCTTACACTTCGCATATGTTCTCTCATCCTTCCATGGTGAATTCCCCTGAAAAATTTCATGTGTACCACCAACAGAATCAGGATTCTCCCAATGGGGAAGGGCCCAAGTTAGGTCAGAGACCCAACTTGGCATGCAGAAAGTCTCGGGTTCAATCTCTGGCAAAATCTCCAGGCATGGTTAGGAAAGACTAATCTGAAACCCTGCTACTGCTGGGAGAGCAGCTACCTGGCAATGTGTGGACAAAACAGGGCCAAATGGATTTAAGGTATGACTCCTATGAGTTGACCAGACAGACTGCTTACCTTCAGCAAGATGGGTGCACTCTATAATTCCACATCATGCCTGGGGAATATCTGACGATGTTCTCAGTGACCATTACCCACCTTTGGGGTTCACCTGGTCCATTGTTATTTTCTAAATTGATTTCCCACCTTTCTATTCCTGAGAACTGAAACTTCTTTCTCCAAAAGGAAATGGGGATAAAAGCCAAGCCAAGCCTGAGCATTTTGCCTAAGCAATGAAGGATATTTATATCTGAAGCTACATTTAACAGCTGGAAAGGAAACAAAGGTTGCGGCTGCAGTTTGTTTAGTGCATTTCATTTTTAAGGGTTATTTTGATGATGTTTTTACCACCTACTCTGAGCCTTTCAGGACAAAGGCATACTAACAGCCTAAAATATTAATACCATATTTATATGTTTTGTTGAAAGGCGCAGTACAGACACCTGCAGAGCGACTGCCCTTCCTTGCCAGAGAAGAGTCTCTTCGAGCACAAACCATACAAGTCTGCAAGAGGACATGGAGGGAGAGGAAAGACATTTTTCTGTGCAACTGCAGAAGCTGCCTGGGCAACTTATCTGCTGCAATGGGGGAGGGCAGGAGGGGGTGCGCCAGGACATGCAGCTCCATGCTACAGCCCTTCAGATGCAGTAACAGATTGCTTTTAATTACGCAGCACAAGCAGGCAAAGGCCTCCAGGCATCGAGCAAAGTGAAAAGAAAAAGTCAGTGCCATCAGCACAGTCAAATGAGTCTGAAATCAGTGGAATAGGGCTATGGCCGCACAGAAAGGCACCCGTCAGCAGAATGCGAGAGGCAGTGGAAAGAAATGTGTCAAACCACCAGAAAATGTAGAAGACTTTTGCTGGGGGAGTGGAGAAAGAAGACAGAGTGGCATTTACCTGCCACTCACACAATGTATGACCCACGGCCTGTGCTTTTCCCAGCGACTGTTTCAATCCAACCATTACCCCAATGCAGTGCTAAATCAAGTGGGAATCACCTTTGAGCTTCAGCCTGGAGTTCTGTCGTCCCCAATCCGGGAGCTTTGTTTTTGGAACCATTTTGCTTGCTCTCTTGATGCAGCTCTCCAAGCTCAAGGGCCCATTTGACCAATTGCTACAGCATGATGTGGCGATGGTTGGGGCGAGTTACACACTGGTGGTTTCTACAGCAAATGTATCAGGTGTGAAAACAAAAACTGCACACGTCTTATGAGTTGTACATACATGGACATGGGTGACAAACTACTCCAGATGCAGGAGATCTCTTGGTTTTTAGGTTTTGCTGTAATGTAAGAAAAGGCAAAACATGGGGGTGGATCAGGAGTGCAGCACTGGGGGAGAGGTTCCTTTATCCTTGCCTCCATGCTGTCTTCCCAAAATGCCTCCCCGCAATCATACTGGAGGATAATGACAAGTGCATGCATTAGGATTTTATTTCTCTAGCACGGCTAGCTAACATAGGAAGCTGCCTTACCACCAAGTCAAACCATTTGCTTTCAATACACATTGAAAATGACCTTTCAAGTCTTTTCCAGCCCTACCCAGGGATGCTGCCTGGACCTGGACCTAGGACCTACTGTACACAAAGTAAAGGGAGATTGAGCTGTTATCTTGCACGAAAAAGCTAAGCAGGATCAGCTCAAGCTAAAAATTCCCAACCCCAACCCCCATAGTTTCGTTAGTTTTTTTTAAACACACAGTTTGTGAATTACAAACCCCCCATTTCCCT